>JANIJG010009633.1:0-14651 GCA_024611175.1 Megaceryle torquata | reverse complement strand
ACCATTGCAGGGGAGGTTGGCCGGGGCTCTGAGCACCCTGCTCTGGTTGCAGATGTCCCTGCTCCCTGCAGGGGGTTTGGACCAGATGAGCCTGAACGGTCCCTTCTCACCCAACCCATTCTCTGATTCTGACTGCCTGCAGAGCTTTGCTGGTTCTGGCCGTGTGCTTGAAGTCACTTTTTCACCAGCTTCCCAGCACAGCTTGGGAATTCTGTATTTGACCCTAACTCTGGACACTGTTTCACCCCCTTGACTCACCCCCTGGTACCCGTAGCTGGGTGATTTGTTCTAACTTTGCTTCCTTCCTTTTTTCCTTTGAGCCATTTTTTGATGCAGATTCACCTGCTGATTGGCACTGAAATCCAGGTGGAAGGCTGAGCCCATTCGGTCAGCAGGCAGCAGCCTGCAGCTCATTGCACTCTGTGTCATTAAGCCGTTCGTTGCACTCGATGTCATTGAGCAGAGACGTTTGGTGGCAGAGCTCACCTGGCCACCCCTCTCCCATGGGCTCTGCGTGCCAGGAGCCTTGTGGCCTCCCAGCCTTGGCTTTGGCTGCTGCAGCAGGGCTTTGATTTGCGAGCTCCTTCAGCCCATAGCTCCATCTGGCTAAGCTAAACGTTGGCTCTTCCTTACCCAGCTCCTCACAGCCATCCCACCATCTTCTTGGTGGCTGAGTCCATGTTTTCTTCCATTTTTCCACTGCACTCACCCACCCCTGCTCTAATGCACTGGTGGATGTGTAGTTCCACTCCTCCTTGCTCACGGTTGCTTGGCACTGTGGGTCTGAAAAAGCAATTTAGGAAAACTCCCTGCTCTTCTCAGCTGGGCAGGAGCACTGAAGAAGGGCAGATATCCTCATTCCGTGGCTGCCTTGGTCATCTGTTGTTTTCTGAAGAGATAGGTGGTTAGAAAAGAGGAAGGGAAAGCCACTCTTAAAATAAGGAGAAGTTACAACACAGAGTTCCTTCCTTTCCTATTTGTCTTATCCGGGGAACTCCTTTCTTCCTGTTGTCTTGAAAGAGTAAGAGATTAATGTCTTTATAACAATTAAGTGATTTACACCCATTCTTCCATAGCCTAAAAGACCTCCTGCATGTCTCAGGCTTGTCAGAAGTCTCTGCTGATGGTGCTGGCTTATTGGTTGCTTGGTTTGTTGTCTCTTGTTGTTTTGTGGGTTTTTTGTTTTGTTTTGTTTTTTTTTAATTTAGTCTTCAAACCAAACTTGAAAATGGTTTTCAGCTCCACCTCTGCTATCATCTGATTTTAAAGATGGTCTGATTCTGCTCAAGGGTCAGTTTGCTTATTTAACTCAAAATGTTTCAGACTCCTTCACCACAGCAGCATTTCCCTCTGCACCAAGCAGCTGCTCTCTGGGGAGGTTGGTTTTGGGTGGAAGCCTCTCAGATGTCTGCTATAGAGCAGGTGTTATGAGGTGCACATGAAATTTGTTCCCAAAGCGTGGCTTCCGAGCCCTGCTTTGAAATTTATTTGGTGGGAATTTCCATGCTTCTTAAGAGCATACATCATAAAGCCAAACATTTCCACAGATGACCCTTCCAGTCTGGGGCTAATGTGGGGGTAAGGTGGGGATCGAGGTGCACTGGCAAAGCTCTGCCAACGCAGGTTGGTATTCGCTGGCATTTGGGCATCTGCACCTACTGCTTCCACAGCTTGATGTGACTTGCACGTCCCACTACTCCGTGCCACAGTCACTCTTCTATTCATTCCTCTTCCAAATTCTCCAGAAGGTTCCCAGCATCATCTCTGCAGTCTTGTGTTCCTCAGCTTGCCCACAAAGAAGAGCAGTGGAGACAGCTCACCTCACAGAAAGTCTCGCTGGTGGCTGGAACTTCTGATATAAATCATCTGATGCACAAAACCGTTGACGTGGCTTTGGGTCAGTCCTTTAGGGAGGTCATCAGAAAAGGAGTGTCTGACCTGGCTTTTTTTCCAAGGAGAGGAAAAAGTGCTGCTGGCCAAAGGGAGCAAGGTAGCGTCTCCTAAGATCAAAGGGTTTAGTTCAGGAAAGGTGAGATTTTTCTGTCCTTTGTTTGGTGTTCCTTCACTCAACATGTGCCTGGAAGCGATTAGAAAAATCAGCTCCTCCAGGGGATGCTGCCACTGTCCTCTGCCTGGGAGAGCCTGCCTCAGAGTGGTGGGAAAATGGTGAAGTTTGTATAAAGGTTCCGATGACAAAGGGCCCTTAAATACACCCTGTGCATATTTAAAGCATTTCCACATCGTGTGCAGTTTCCTACAAATGTTTTTGCTCAACACTAGTTAAGCTCCCCCATCTTTGCTGGTTTTCTGGTGACATCCGTGGGGTTGTTTTGTTTTTCTTTTCTGGTGGACATCAATTATTCCTTAAAAAAAAAACTAACCACCCAGGACAAGGGCCCAAGCGTGTGTCTACTTCAGCACAAGAATAAACCCATCCCATAAACCCAAATTCTCCCAGTGATCCCAGGGGGAGCAATCCATGAATTAAATTGCCCGCATGCTTCTGTGCTGACTCTCCTGCCACGAGCAATCCAGGAGATGGGAGCGTAGCTCAGAACAGCGATACATGTGTTTTTAATAAAGGTTTGCTTTTGTGCAAATGTTGAGTCATTTATTCTGAAACTTAATTGCAGGGTCATTCCTGAATCCCCTCGGTGGCTGATCTCCCAGGGAAGATATAAGGAGGCAGAAGTTATTATCCGAAAGGCTGCAAAAATAAATGGTGTTCCAGCCCCAGCCGTGCTTTTTGACTCCGGAGAGGTATGTATCATACATCCTGGTACTTTACCTCGCTGGCACCTTTCCCCTTTGGCCAGTTGACTTGTTGGGAAATGCCAGCAGAGAAATGGTCACCAGCAGCTCTTAGAGGCTGGCAGTGACTGCTGGCATGAGGTAAGTGCTGGGTTAGCGAGTTCACAGCGATAAGCCAGAGGTGGGGGGTTGGTTGTTTGTTTTTTACAGTAAAATCTTCTTCCTCAGCAGTGGTTGGCTGTGGTTTTCAGAGCAAGGGTGACCCAGATTGCTTCATCCTTTGGGCGCTGAGAAGACCCGAGGAAGACGCGTTTGTCCCCTTCTCAGCTTGGCGCGGTGTTAGCGATTCGCAGGTTACCGGTGGCCCTTTGAGGGGGGGCTGTGCAGGGCACCCGAAATCGGCACCCACGTGTGCCAGGGCTGCGTGGAGCCCCGAGGGGCTCCTCGGGTTGCACAAACCGGCCAAAGCACCCGAGTGCTTCAAGGGCACCTTGAAAACCATGACGGTAGCGAAGGCGGTGAAGAACACTAAGCTCTTCTTCCGTCATTTCCCCCCCCCCGTATGTCATATATTGGTTAAAAGCTTCACATAAACCCAGCATCCCAGCAAGCTGGGGAGCAGCGTGGCCGTGGTGGGACGGCTGGTTCTTGTGCTTATCTCCCCCTCTAGTGGCTTTGCTCTAGCTGGAGTTCCTGCTGAAGAAACACAGACATTTTTCTCGTACAAAGAAACCAGCAGCACCTCCAACCTTGTGTCGGCAATGGCTGCGTGTCCATCTGTCAGATCTTACTTTGCATTATGCTGGCACCTGATATTTATGCCTCCTGATGTCTCCTGTCAGAGCAGAAAGCAAAGCACCATGTGCTCGTTGCAGTACCTGCAGGAGAGAGCTGCTGCATGGGCAGGATCCATCCCTTGAATGTCACTCTTACATTTTGGCTGAGCTGCTGAAGATCTCATTTCCAAGTGTATGCTCCAGTGTAAATTGAAGTGTGTGTTCCAGCTCTGGGAAGCTCATCCTACAGAACCCGTGGAAAAGCACTTTCCTGACTCCCCAGCTAGAGTTCAGATGTCTTTCACAGTGGACATGATTTTTTTCAGGCTCTAGCACATGAGTTTGCTTTTCATCACTCCTGTGTATTTTTGAGACCAAGCAGCAGCTCAGCTGTCCTTTACTTCATGGGAATCTTGTCCACCGAAGGCTGAGGATGATGCTTGCACATTAAGCCCTCTGTTGGAAGTAGTTTTGAAACATTGCTGGAAGGACATTCCTTGGAAACCATCCTCTCTTCCTAGGAAAAGAAATCTCCTGGGTGGCCCCGCAAGGAGGGCCAGGGTGGTTTGCCCGTGGGGCTGGTGGGGAAGCCTCAGCACAAGCACTGGTTTTGCCCCAGAGAGGGCTCTCCATGAAGGGAGAAGGGCACCCTAATGCCACACAGAAGATTCCTGCTTCAAGCCTCAAACTGGACCTTCCATCTCCAGTGTGGGGTGGCGGGTGCTCCCGTGATGCAGCCCGGCCACCACGCCGAGCTCTGGCAGCCGCCCCCTCCCCGCTGGGCAACGAAACTGGGGGATTTTCTGCATTTCTTTTGCATCATTGGTGAAGGTTGAACAGAGAGAGTTGAGTGGACAGTGCATGAAGAAATGCCTCTGGTGATGAGGTTACTCCTGGAAGTGCTGGGTTAGATCCTTAAGGAAATGTTGATGCGTCTTTCTCGTCAGCTGATGTTCCCGCTTCATTAGCACGGAGCAGTGGTTTTTTTGGTGTTTGTGGGTTTGTTTTGTTTTTTTTTTTTTTTAACAAAAAAGCTGGAAACTCCCACAAGTAGAGCTGGGTGCGGAGAGAAGCTCTACCTAAGGACCACCCTCCCCGGTGCAGAAGCGGCCCTTGGGCTGCCTGGTTACCCCCTGCTAGAGTCGTTATCTTCCTAACTGCCCAGACTTGTGGGTGTGCAGAGGTTGTTTTGCTCTTAGGTGTGTGGGAATTTTTTTGGTTTTGTTTTCCTTTTTCCTTCAGATGCAGGATTCGAAGCCTCAGCAGCAGCAGAAGGCTATCCTTCTGGACCTATTTCGAACCCGAAACATTGCAACTATTACTATTATGTCATTACTTTTGTGGTAAGGAAATGTGTATTCCTAAAGTACCCAGGCAATAGAACAGTTTCTGATTTGAGGGCACATGCCACAGGTTTAGATAATAAGCCTCAGCCTCGGAGCCCGTCCTTGCACCCGCACTGCTTTAATACACAAGAGTATGGAGACAGTGACCTCAACTCTGATGTAAAATAGTTAGGAAACTCTATGTAACAACTTAATTTTTTTTAATTTCTGTTGCTTTTTGGTCTGGTTTTTGGTTTTTTCTTTTTAAAGAAGCTCCCATCTCTGTAATCTCTATTTGAAGAGAAATGTCCTTCTTGAAGCAGAGGCAGCAACTCAGTAACATAACAAGAAGCAGACCCATGGCCAGCGTTTTTGTTCTGTTTCTGTACAGTGCCCATCTCAGTGAGATCCTGGTCCCTGCCTGGGCAGCCACGAGGAATGAGGACCCAATAATAACCATATAGACAAACCAGGACCCTTTTCTGTCCATATTTCCCCCAGCAGAAAGGAACTGGCTAGCAGACATGGCATGCCATAGTAAGGCACTCTTGAGATTTGAAACCAGATCGTCCAGCTCTGTCGTGAAGATTAAATAAGCTGTAATGGAACTGCTGAGGGTGGGAGATCCTGCCACTGGAGTTGGCTACAAGTAGGAACGTAGTTGGCATGGGAAGTTTTCAAGAGTTATTGCATTGTGCCGTTAATGAGTCCGTTGCAGTGAAAAGCCTTTGTGAACGACTTCCACAAAGCCTTTTACTTGGTATAGGAAGGACCGAGAAATCAGAGGTCTCTTCAAGCCGCTGTGGATACAGTCACTGGAAGGGATGAGAGAATTAGAAAGATGGGGTTGCCACTGAGATCCTGGTTGGTTTTTTTTAAGCCACGATGCCCGTGGCAATGCTTCGCGACATCCTATTTTTTGTAACAACATCTGAGGCAACGCTGGAGGCGTTCAGAGACTGGTGTTTCTGGAATAATTTGGGTTTATTGCTTTTTCTCAGGTTTTTCACATCAGTTGGTTACTTTGGCCTGTCCCTCAGCACTCCAAACTGGCATGGCAATGCCTACATCAACTGTTTCCTCTCGGCTGTTATTGAAGTCCCAGCTTATGTGATTGCCTGGCTTCTCCTCCGCTCCCTCCCGCGGCGCTACTCCTTATCTGGCACCTTCTTTTTAGGGGGAGGTGTTGTCCTCTTCATTCAGCTGGTTCCTGCAGGTACAAGATTCAATGCATGACTCGAGAATATAGAATGTTGAAGTATTTTAGGGTGCTGTCTAACACGTCTGTAAAATTACTGGAAACCATGAACTTGACCTCGAATTCTAAACTTGATTGTGCTGCTCCCTTGCAGGGATTGTTTTCAATGTGTATGTCTATGCTGAGTCACTCACAGCTCTCATTTATTGTGTCAAATTACTGAGCTTTTTATAGTTCAGGGAAACCAGCTTGCAAAGTGAGAGCAAAAAGTGGCCTGTGATTTACCTGGTTGTGTGTAGAGGTCAAAAAAAAAAAGCTGCAAGCCTTCCAGGTTTCACTGTGTGTAAATCTTCATGGGATTTTGTGAAAAAGGGGTGGATTTAAGCTTGTGCTCTGCTGTGTAATCCAGAGCTTTGTTCCCTTTCAAGCATGCTGTTTTACGAGGGGGAGAACCAGAATCTGAAAAGTACAAAATAACTTGAGCCACTACATTATGCTCAGTGGGAAGTTTGGAGCCAAGGATGGGGCTAAGACATTGTAACATTAAAAAAACCCCAAACCAAACAACCCAACAAACAAACCAAACCACACACAACTGCCAGAAAGAAAACCACAATATGGTCTTTGGGATGTAAAATACAAGTAACCAACACAGGGGGGTGTTTATTCACCTTGATTTTATTTATTTATTTATTTTCTCCTTCAGATTTTAACATCCTGTCTGTCGGTCTGGTGATGCTTGGAAAATTTGGCATCACAGCTGCGTTTTCAATGCTTTATGTCTACAACGTGGAGCTCTACCCAACGCTCGTGCGAAACATGGCAGTCGGAGCTACTTCCACGGCTTCCAGGCTGGGCAGCATCATTGCTCCTTATTTCGTTTACCTGGGTAAGATATCTTCTGTCCTTTGCCATGCTATGCAACTGCTAGGAGAAGCTACCCGAGCTTCTGCAGCACAGGCTCAGCTTCAAGTCCCTTCATGTGTTGTTTTTAAGTCCTTTCTCTCATGTTGAGTCTGAGTTCACTGATTTACACCATAGAAATGATGCGCAGCTCCTTGGGTTTCACAATTTTTTTTTGCTTTATTGAAGCTAGGGACTGTTCATGTAGCACCAGAGTGGGTCCAAGCTGGTCCAAGACAATGACGGTGTGTATAAACCATGCAAGTGGAGCTGCTGGGATGGTAAATGGTCACATCTTGGCCATGGGTGTTACCTGTGGGACACCAGTTAGTTTCCCAGGAGAGCGTGACAGGAAGCGATCCTGCGAGTAAGGAAATCTAGCAGTGGGAAATTCATTGCATCGTGCTCTTCGGGCCCATCCTGAGGTGGCTATGTCAGGAGCAGGTGAACCAAGCAGGAATCCAAACATCCCCTGAATCCGTGCTCTCTAAAGCAACACATGGAAAACATACAGATTAAGCAGCACAGGAGTGTGTTTAATTGTGACCATGAAGTGATATTAATTGATAAATCTTTCATTTTTTTAATAAAAAGTACATGACAATGATCCTCAAGTTTCAGAGAAGAAATACCTTGTCTTTATTTCATACTTGTAGAGTGCAAATATCAAGTAGAAGGGGCAGCAGGACTCTGATGCTCCATAGGGTCTTCCATCTCCACTGCACAACAGTGACAGTAACAGAGAGATGCAGACAGGATAAAGTTTGGACAGTTGGGTTTTGCTTTTTATCTCCCAGGCTTCCACGGGCTCAGCCTTTAAAGAAATCTTGTTCCAATCATCAGAATAGTTCCCTAAACTTTAGGATGTTTTAGGAGAAACTCATCAGCTGCTGCTATTTGCTACAGCTAAATTAGGACCTCGCCGTTCATCCAGCTCATGAGCACAGAACAGATCAAATCACAGCTGCTGGCTCTGGGTGGAATACCCACGAGTCTTCACTTTAATCCTCGTTTATTCCATATATTCTAAAGCCTCCTGCTCTATCCCAACTAGAAAATAAAGCTGTCAAGTCCAGTTTGGGACTTTCTCTACCTGAAATTCTTTAACTGCCAGCTAATCCCTTTTCTGAAAGACCTTTTCATTGCTGTGTAAGTGTGACTTGAAGCTCTTGCATCCTGCCCAAACACTTGTGCTCTGGCTTCAGGCTGCTGGCAGCGGCTGCTGCCTTCTAGTCCAAAATAATATTCCGAGTAGACCAAGGTCACAGCCTCTTGTCTGTCACAGAGGCCTGATCCTCTCTGCCTTTGCAGCGAGGGAGGTATCTAAGGATTCCCCTGTTAATGGCCCATTAATCCAAAATTGGCCTGTTCAGTTGCCCTCCATCTCTTCCCTTCTTTTGCACAAAGCCCAGGCAGCTGATGAGAGCTCAGTCACTTAAGAGTTATTCCCTCATATTGAATTATTTAACGGAGGATTTGGCTCCTGATGACAGTGTAGTAGCCATGACTGCAGCAGCGATCCCAGCAGGGCTGTTACTTTATAAAAATATTGTCTATCCCAGTTGAAAATGTACAAAAAAACCCTATTAGCTGCTACCCAGACGTGGGGGATGGCATGAAACTGGTGGTAGGTGGTGGCCATCCTAGAGCGCATGTTGTAGTTCTCAAATAGAAAAATCCCCTTCTTTGCTGGCAGGTCACAGACGTAACTCAGTTTTGGATTCCTCTTTGATATTTATGAAGATTTCAGCTAATTATTCCAAATTAGTTCTGCGTTCCAGCCATGTGTGGAATATAAAGTTTAGAGGTGGGTTTGTTGATGGTGGACATTAAGCGCTGTTGTCACATCCTTGTGTTCTGCCAGGTGCCTATGACAGGTTCCTGCCCTATATCCTGATGGGAAGCCTGACGGTGCTGATCGGGATCCTTACCCTGTTCCTCCCGGAGAGCTACGGCAATCCTCTGCCCGAGAGCTTTGAGCAGATGCTGAAGGTGAAATGGTAAGGCAGCTGTCCCTCACCCCATGCATCACAAGAACTCAGGACCTCTTTCTACATAGTCCCTCTTCCCAATCTGTAAACGTGTTTCATCAGATCCACTGCAAAACTTCAAAGTTTTCCAAGTGCCCTTTAGATTTATTTTTGGTTTAGGTTGTTAATTTGACAGGCATGGACATTATGCAGTTTCTCCAGAATCCCTGAACCCAAGAGCTGACGTGCTTGGAAGTGGGCACTTGTAAAGCAAGACTGACCTTCATATCACCTTGAGGCTGTTGCTTTTTATCTCCCAACACCTTTTATAGGCTAACACCCTTTTATATCGCTCACCCTCCTTAACTCCTCATTGAAACTATTCCTTTAGTAGGATGATTTACATTACAAAACACTTTACTCTTTCAGAGTAAGTTCATTAGGAACTGCTCCAAACTAAACAGGGGCATTTGATATTCTAGCCTCTTTCATCTGGGAGGCTGGAGGGAGACCAGGCCAGCCTTTCTCCTGGTTTAGCTGTAAGCAGTAACAGTTCCCTTGCCCCACCACCACTGCCGTTTAGGGCACCCTAAGGAAGCATCTCCACTGAAATCCACGTGTGTACTTTCTGGTGCTGGTGCAGTGGAGATGGCTGGTGTTCCTGAGTTACTGTTGTGGGAGGAAAACTCTTGGAAGCAGCAGAGGGAAAGTGAATTATCCAAAGTGCAGCTTCACAGCTGCCATCCAGCTTAGTGAGAAGTTGCGTTGGAACAGAACTTGCTCTTACAAGCAATAAAAGCTTGAAAAGGCTGGAATTGCCTGTGCCTCATTCCTGGTTGGTATAAGGACCTCTCGTTATGCTTCCAGAATAAGAATTCCCCGTCCAGGTTCCTTGATAAGGGCCTTTGATCAGAATTAGGAACTTCTCACGTGTCTAACTACAGGGCTTTTTGGCTTTACAGTGGACAAGCTGTAGCTAGAAATCCTGGAGTCAAACCAGATTCCCTCCACAGGCTTCTTGCATGAACAGGCTGAGGTAATTGAGTGACAGTTCACATTCAAGTTCCAAGTGTTGTTTGCTGGACTGCTTCTGCCACCTGGAAAGGCAGAGTTTACAGAGCAATCCATTTATTCTGATGTTTATATAATTAGCGTAATGTGGTTATTTTAGTGGTGCTAATTAGGAGGGGGTGTTCTGCTGACACCCTGTAAAATGTTCTCTAGCTTCTCAGTCTTTTACTTGCTTTCAGTTTCAGAAATGGGCAACACACCACTGGCATTAGGAATTCAAAGGAGAGTCCTAAAATTCTGGTAACCCCCTTGTGAAGAAGGATGCACACTCTGAGGAGCTGAGAGAAGAACAAGTTCATCTCAAAATGCATTTTCTGCCAGAAGAAACCAAACCCAACCCAACAGTCGTTAACCCCTGTGCTACTGTACCCCAATACATAGTTTCCTGAAGAGATGCTGTCTACTCCCATAGGACTCTTAGTCTGTAATTCAGTGTCCCGATGCCTGGGGTTTGTCACCAGATACAGTCCCTGTTGAGAAATGGGGGCCTGCCTGGGCTGAACATGATTGATTTGAGGAGTAAGTTAGGAATGAGCCTTAGGAATAACACAGCAAGGACTCCAGTCAGTCAGGTTCTCAGTGAAAGCTGCTTAAAGGGAAAAAAAAAAAAAAGAAAAGACAGCAAATGTAATACTAGTGGGTTTTCTCACTGTAGGTTGACTGGATGAAGGGGAGCTGGGTGTCTGGCTTGGAAAATCCTGGCACACACCTCTAAAGGAAAGGTCCCGGCCTCTGAAATCTGTGATCAAAGCCCCATAGACCGAGTGGGATCCGAATTTGTAGCAAAGCAAACGAGGATTTCACTGTAAGGATGTGGGTTTTTAAACAAGATATCAGAGTATCTTTGGCTGTCACTTGCTTTTCCCAGGACCTGGGATCCACTTGTCCCTGTAAGAGCTGATAACTTCTTCATCGAGCCTGAGCCCACTGAAATCCTTGGGCTTCAGGAAGGTTCTGTGTCTTTGGGGAGGGGAGGAAACCCTTTACACAGACAGGACTAGGGTTTGCTGACCTTCTGATGGGCTCTGCCCCCTTTCCAAAGAAATATGGGCTTTAGCAATCGGTGATCTTACCCAAGTGTGCCATGCAGCTTTGGCTTTCAGGCTGTTTATGGTATATCAGCAGAAGGAGTTTTTTAGATCACTTGGGTTTGGTCTTGATTTGATTTTTTTTTTTTTTTTTTTTTTTTTTGTCCCCAAAGCATTTAATTTCTCTTTCGAGTACGTACCACGTTGCTCTGTACTTTCAGAGGAAGCTCACCGCGGTTTCAAAAGCCTCTGCAAAATCTTTCTACCATTTACAGATGGAAAGAGTTTTTGATGCTCATCAAAAGCTGATGTTCTGTACTGGGGCTGTTCACCTGCAGCTGTTCAAAATGGAAAAAAGGGTAACTTGGGACCACAAAATTGTTTCAAAGCAACAAAGCCAAGAAACTCAGTGTTTTGTTTTACAAACCCTACAGGTTATGGGTGCCTTTTTGAAGTTCAGCAAAGCTAGATTGGATGAAAACTCATCTGTAGAGCTTAAGAGTTGTGCTACTACTGTCTGAAGAACACTACAGAGTTTTGGGGGAAAATAAAAATTATACTTTTAATTTTTCTATTTATTGGCTGTGCATGCACATCTTGGCCACATCAAGTCTATCAGACTTGGTAGAATGATTTTTATCCTCTATAAATAACAACCAGACAGGATTCACCTTCTGTGAGGACCAACGAAATCACCCTGTCTCATCTCTAATGGGCGGCTTCACGGCAAGTTGTGTTGTGCTGGCACTTGCCCCAGGAATGAGGTTCTCCCTGTAATTTTAAGCACAAATATCAAGCTTTATAACATGTAAATGCAAAGAACTGGTGTAATTACTTCAAGCTGCTCTTTGGGATGGGGAATTACTATTTCCTTTCGTATTAATTTTCTGCAGTTGTGCTTTTGCCATAAATGTAACGTGGCATTGAGGCAGCCGTTATCCTGTGACCCACCCCCCGCCTTGACATTCTCATCCCTTCTCAAGCTGGAATTTCTCTAATAACAACAGTATTTAATCTTGGGGTTATGTACTGCAGAGTTAATCTCTAGAATAACTGTTTAGACATAACTAAATTGCTCAACAAAACCTTTATATCGGCGCAGGACAGGTTTGAGGATGTGGTTAAATAGAGGTCGATGTCTTTTTATGAAGATTTTTATATGAAGTTGAGATGTATTTTATGTGATCGTAGGCTTGGCTATTTCTAAAAGGTAAATATTTTTGTACTCTTGAACTTTGTAGTATCTTAAACCTCAGTTTTTCTTTTTTTTTTTTTTTTTAATAAGAAAATGGGTTGTGTTATTTTTTTAAATGCCTTGTTTTAATCTTTTATTTTTCTGGCTTATACCATTGATCTCAAGCTAGTGTCACATTGCAGTATTTTTAATGGCAGATTAAAAAAAATAAAAATAAATAAAAAAAATTCTTTCCCAAGAGCAGAATGCCTTTCTCAAGAGGATAGGATGTTCTTAGAAGGCCTTACAGTGTCTGAGCACAGTAAAAATGAGAGGAAGAGGTTGCTTCAGGTGATAAAACATCTGCAGGGAGAATTTTTGTCCTCTGCCAGTCTCTTTCCCAGCCTTGCATGAGGATTTCTGAAGAAACCCCAAGAGCAATGGTCTGGGGAAGAGTCAACCAGGGAGGAACCTGAAGTGCCAGTTTCTGGAGAGTTACTATTTTTATTTTTTTTATTACTGTAAAGCTGAAGAAAACAGCACTGGTTTAGTAACTAGCATCAGGAAAACAGATTTATTGCTAGTGAGCTATTTGAGCCTCTGGCTGCACTCTTCGGGGAGTTCTCTGTGTGTCAGAAAACTCTTGTGTTGGCTGTGCCACCTCTGTCACATTCACTTGGGCGTCTCTGTACAACCTTTGATCCTCAGCTGGCTTACGGGACCTGGTAAACCAGGTAAGATGCTGTAGTCATTGCCACATGTTCACTTTGGTCTACTCTAATAAAAACGTGCCCTGGCACTTGTACAACCGTCTCTCCGTGTGGGGTGGAATTGCAGAAAGACTGTAGTGCTTTGAGCAACCAAGGTGAAAGAAGTAACTTTATAGAGCGTGGATAAAGTATGAAAATAGAACTCTAAAATCAGCTCTTTTACACAGGAAGACTTTTATGGTGTCGTACAGTTTTTCTGCCTTTTACTTGGCTCATTCCTGACTCTTCAATCCTCCAGAGCCCCTGACGCAGCCCCCAGCCAGGCACAAGGAGGATTTTGAGGTTTAACTTCATTTCCCACCTTTTGAGATCTTTCACAGCTGTGTGATTCCAACACGGACCAAAAGCCCTTTTTAAATGCAGGCATTAAAAATGCTGTGAAAGGTGTACGCTCGGCTTTTAGCGATTAGAGGGGGAGAAAATGTGAATTAACCTTAGGGATTTCTGCACTGGTGGCTCATGCAGCTTCTTAACCGAGCTCTAGGGGAGACACGATCTTCCTGACAGTGCTGTTAAGGAATGAGCTGCGATTTTTGGCCTCACAAGAGAGTATTACTTACTAAGTTTAGTGTTTGTGAAACATACACTACACGTTCCCTCAGGAAATAGGGTCATGGTCAGCAAAATCTTTTTACAGCTCTAGGTGATCCTGCAAAAGGGCAGCTGAGGGAAGGTGCTGCAGCAGATGGCGTCAAGGCAAGAAACCATTGAACACTTGGACTTGTATCAAGGTGCCTTCCTTTGGTCACCCCATGAGTAAAACAACTGGTGAAGACACTTGGTTCATACGTGGCAATGACCCCAACCCAGGCCTTAGCAACCCCCGGCTGGTTCAGCTAAGCCCTGGGGGTTGCAAGCAGCTGAATAATTAATGATTTGATTAATCTCAAGCCCTATTTCTAACCGCTTTGGGCATTAAATAAGGGATCTGACGCCTGTATTAACGGGCTGCTTCTGACAAGGAGTCCCCAAAAGGCAGGGAATATACCCCAGAGCCGGGCCTGTGCTGGGTGCCCGGTGGGGAGCAGGAAAGCAGCCCCGGGACCAGGCGATGCGCGCCCAGAGCCCGCCAGGGAGCAGCGGTACGAGCAGGCAGAGCCTGTGCGAGCGGCCCGGCACCACTCGGGGCCGCCTCTTCCAGCCCAAGGAGCTGCCCGAAGCTAGGCCCGGGCTCTCCCCGTCTCAAGCCTCGTCAGGCCGCCGCGGCTGGGCTCGGCTCGGCGGGCAGGAGAGGAGAGGCGCGGCCCAGGCAGCTCCCCCCGCCGCGGCATTACTCCGAGCGCTGGAGCCGGCGCCGGGAACAGCCTCGCCTCAGGGGCCGAGCCCCCGCCGCGCCTCCCGGGCGGGCGAAAGGGATGCCGGGAGCCGGCTGGGCCGGGCCGAGGCGGCCGCTCCGAGCCGGTCCCTGCAGGGCGGCGCCGGCGGCGGCGGCTTCACCGCAGCTCCAGCGGCCGGCCCCACCTGAGGGGCCTCCGCCTGCAAACCCCACCCCTGGCCGCTCCCCCGCCGGCGAGGCCCAGCCCATGGCTCGTAGCTCGGCGGGCTGCGCGGCTGCCGCTTCCTCCCCGCTCCAGACGGGCCCGCAGGTAGCGGCGGCCGCAGCTCGGCCCGGGCCATGCGCGACTACGATGCGGCCACCGCCTTCCTGGGCGAGTGGGGCCGTTTCCAGCGCCTCGTTTTCTTCC
>JANIJG010009632.1:0-10416 GCA_024611175.1 Megaceryle torquata | reverse complement strand
AATCCTTAGCACCACTTCAAGGGTGGGTGTCAGGAGGATGGGACCAATCTTTTTGCCGTGGTGCACAGTGACAGAGCAAGAAGTAATGGACACGAACTTGAACATAGGAAGTTCCATCTAAACATGAGGCGGAAGTTCTGTACTTAAGGGTGATGGAGCACTGGAACAGGCTTCCCAGAGAAGTGGTGGATTCTGTCTCTGGAGACAATAAAAACCTTCCTGGATGCACGCTGGTGTGACCTTCTCTAGGTGAACCTGCTTTAGCAGGGGGGCGGACTTAATTATGTCCAGACATCCCTACCAACACCTACCATCTGTGATTCTGTGAAAGCTGTGACTAAGGAAAGTCCACACTGAAGCAGTCAGTTCCTGAAGGACTACACTAAACAGAAGGACCCCACACTGGCACTGGAGCAGTTCATGAAGAAATGCAGTCCATGGGAAGGACTTGTATTGGAGAAATTCATGAAGGACTGTCTCCCATGAGAGGGACCTCACCCTGGAGTAGAGCAAGAGTTTGAGGAGTCCTTCCCCTGAGGACAAGAAATGGAAAAAACAAAATGTGATTAACTGACCTCAACCCCCATTACCTGTCCCCCTGTGCTGCCAGCGGGGAGGAGACAGCAAAAATCAGGAACAAACTTGAGCCTAGGAAGAAAGGAGATGTGAGGGAAAGGTGGTTTTAGGATTTGGCTTTATTTCTCATTCTCCTACTCTGATTTGATTGGTAACAAATTAAACTGATAGTTTTTTCCCGTGTTGAGTATTTTGCCCATGACCATAACTGGTGAGTGATTTACCTGCCCTTGTCTCAACCCATGATTGCTTTATTGGATTTTGTCCTCTGCAGCCCACTGTGGGGAAGATGTGAGTGAGCGACTGTGAGTGAGCAAGTGTCTGTGTTGTGTTTTATTGCTGTCTGAGCTTAAACTACAACATTGTACTATTATTCCTTAAATTTCTCTCTGATGATCTAGATTTGCTGAATATCATATAATAAAGACTGGTTTTTAGTTTCTCTATAATTTTTATGTTGTTTATAATTGCTATGTTAGGTTTTTGTTGTTGTTATTGTTGTTGTTGTTTATCTCAACTCTTCAACATTTCCATATTCTACTTTTTTTGGGTACCAGAACTAGAAATGGCATAATAACCTAATTTTGATGGTACTTATGTTGTGTCAAGATTTTTCTGTTTCTATTGAATATTTTTCTCTTCTAATAACCGAGAATCAATTAGTCCTTTATTTCACTATACTGGGATGACACTTTCAGAGATGACACTACAATGCCTTCTCTAAATCACTGTTCTCCAAAACAGATTCTCCATCTCTGTAGTTATCAACTGTGGACTTCCAGTGGAATTGTGGATTGTCTTACATTGGGGTTGATCAAATATATCTTAATGAACTTTTTATTTCTGGAGATATTAAATTTCTTGGAGGTGAGAATGGAGAAACTTTTTTTCCCTTTTTTTCATGAAAAGATTAATTTGGTTTAATCCCAAGAACAGCCTGAAAATCTTGGTTCATTTGAAAGCAGTTTCCCAATTAATTATAAATCATATTCATTCAGTTGTTCTGCCCAGAAATAGAAGTATTCCAAACCAGTAAATATTTTTGAAATTTTTGGTCAATGATCATGCCTTCATCTGAGGCTTGTGCACCAAAGAACTTAGGTTAGAAAAAAAAAAAAAAAAGAAGACAAATATTATCTGTTAAACCTTGTAGAATATCTGAAGGAAGAAAAGAAACCAATCTAAAAGTTCAAGTGGGCCCTTTTTTTCTCTATTAGACCCTCATGCCTCTCACTGAGTGGGAATCCCACCAAACGGGAGGCCTCATCATCTTCCAGCTGCTCATCTCTGGTGTCTCACCTTTCTTAACAATTGCTTATGGAAGAATGTTCTCAAGTGAAGATGGGGAAAGAAAAGAACAAGCTCTCTCTCTTGCTCTCCCTTAAATCTCAAGTTCAGTTGTGATTTGCCCATTTCAAACTGCATTCTTCAGTCTTTAGAGCAGCAGTTGCTGCTTTTGCTAACAGAAGAACTGGTGGTAACAAAACTTGATTTTTTTGTTTTACATCCTCTCTTTTGTTGCTAATACCACTTTGGACCACCCAATATAACTCAGCTATCTTTCCTCAATGTTTATACACTCAGAATTCTTGCAGACATTGTCCCTATTAGTCATTGCTTGGCCCAGCTACAACTGGCATATTGAAGTTTTGGGAATATTTTTTTAACTTGCAGTCAGTCTCTTTAGACTTTCAGGCATGAGTCTAAAGGCAGGATGATCTT
The DNA here is from genome assembly GCA_024611175.1 of Megaceryle torquata. Lineage (NCBI taxonomy): Eukaryota > Metazoa > Chordata > Aves > Coraciiformes > Cerylidae > Megaceryle > Megaceryle torquata. The sequence goes on along the minus strand of JANIJG010009632.1, from coordinate 8,118 downwards.
GGACACAAAAGCACGGTGATAATTAGCCCGATACATGCTTCTTAATTAGGATAATTGTAATTGGCAAGAAAAAATAGGTTTTCATGACACAAGGTTTAATGATATTTATAAATTATGTTGATGCTATCCCATTAGTTGGACTCCCAAAGAAATCACTGTGGAGGGCATAAGTAGCAGAGCTATAATTCTTCCTATGGTCTAATTCCATGGAAGAACTCTAGTATCTTTCTAACCTGCAAGAGCCTGGGCAGCCAAAAATCACCATTTGGGTGGCTCTATTCTGGGTAGTCATGGTGTTTCTGGACTGGCAATGTAAATGAACACAAAAGTCTACCACTCCATAGGTGGGAGCAAGGCAGAGAAGACTGGGATAGGATGCAACTGAAGGCACATTACTTCTCTAGGATTTACAAATTTCCAATTTAGTACATTGTCTACTTCCAATCCTGAATGTGGATGGCGTCAGAAATAGTTGTGCTTAAATTAGAACTAAGACAAGATGTACAAGCTGAGTTAAAGCTCCTGCAGTCATCCTCCATTCAGGGTTGCAGACAGACAAAACTAAATGCATGTGGTTCTATTTCTGACTCTTCCCTTTGCTAGCTGAAAACCACATTGGAATCACAGTGTGCTTGAGATGTTCTGCTAATAATATATCATCATTCATAGTGCCATTTATACACTTATTTAAATGTCTGTGTTCCATAAGAGATTATGTTAACAATGGGGATTTAAAAGATCCTCCTGAATGTGATCTGTTCATGTATTTCCAGGTGGGCTGGCAGATACATAAGTATTTTGATCATAGAATTGTGGAATTATTATGTTTGGAAAGGACCTCTAGGATCATCAAGTCCAACCTTCATCCCAACATCTCCCTAACCACTAGACCATAGCCTCAAGTGCTACATCCACTCATTAGTTAAACACCTCCAGGGATGATGACTCCACCACCTCCCTGAGCAGCCTGTTCCAGTGCCCAACCACTCTCTCAGTAAAGACTTTATTTCTAATATCCAATCTAAACCTCCCCTGATGCAACTTGAGACCATTTCCTCTCCTTTTATCATTAGTAATTTGGGAAAAGAGACTGACACACACCTCACCACAACATCCTTTTAGGTAGTTGTAGAGAGCAATAAGTTCTCCTCTCAGTCTCCTCTTCTTTAGACTAAACAACCCCAGTTCCCTCAGCCACTCTTTGTAAGATACGTTTTCCAGACCTCTGACCTGCCTTGTGCCCTTTTCTGGACCCGCTCCAGGACCGAAATGTCCTTCCTGTACTGTGGTGCCCAAAACTGGACACTGTACTCAAGGTGCAGTCTCACGAGTGCTGAGTACAGGGGCACAATCATCTCCCTACTTCTGCTGGCCACACCATTTCTGATACAGGCCAGGATGCTGTTGGCCTTCTTGGCCACGTGGGCACACTGCTGGCTCATGTTCAGTCAGCTGTCAACCAACATCTGCAGGTCCTTTTCCATCAAGCAGCTTTCCAGCTACTCTTCTCCAAGCCTCTAGCATTGCATGGGGTTGTCGTGACTGAAGTGAATGACCTGGCACTTGGCCTTGTTAAACCTCATACAATTGACCCCAGGCCATTGATGAGAATTGAAGTCTGACATAAAGCTTTTGGAGGCCATGTGGCTGATTTGCCAGAAGTTTTCAGTGAGATTTTGATCAGAACTTTACTGAGAGAGGCATATGCTGTGATAGTTCCTATGGTACCAAAAGACACAGACATGCTCCTGGAGGGATCAAGTAATGAGGCATCAGAGCTGCTGTATTGTGCAGAATGAGACAACATGAGATCATCAAGAGATTATAAAGACAGGGAGAAGATAGCTTTCCCCAAATAAAGGATATAACCTGAATATAGAAACATAGGATAATAGAATATATATGCAAGTGTCTGGCTTAACTTAATCTTGAAAGGCACACAGCTTCATGATGTTGTAAAAAGGCAAAATGCCTTTGGCCTTTTTAAAAATAATTTTTATTTGCTGTTGAAGGTAGGAGCATTTTTCTATAAATATGTTCATTTCCTTCTTTCATCTCTTACATATTTTGCATTTTCCAGAAAAAGTGTCTTCATTTATAAAAGTCAAGGTTCACAAACTACCTCTGCTTGGAGAGGACCATTTCACTCTTTTGGTAGAACATGTATCTCCATAGGACAAATATCAGTGAAAGATTTAAACTGACAAGCATCGCTTGTCTGTTAAGAAGAATTTTTCCAATTAGCTTAGTCCAGAGCAAACCAAGCAGTATGCTAGACTTCTTTATTATTATTATTATACTGTTTGTTCAAAAGCTGTGAATATTCAGAATAATTTTATGTGGTGAAGTTCTCACTATAGAAAATCAAAAGATCCATGAAAAAAAAATTTAAAAGCAAGCCAACTTACATAAAATTATGTTCCTATGACTGTGTGTGGTCTTTGAAGCAATTTTAAAATGGCAACATGATGGCAATTCTATGACTGTATATAGGCATTGGCTCCAATTCATATATCCTAAATTCCACCTAATTCTCTGTGCCTGGTGTTTTCTACTGGCAGCACCTCCTGCAGCCCAGAGCCAGTCAACAGGAAATACTAGGCAGAAAGGCTTTAAGGATGGATTTAAGACACCTGAAACTGGAACCTACTTTTCTTGAAATTCTTGGCCCAGAACACCTGCCTTTCAATCTCAGGTCTTAACCAGAAAACCATTAAATTCTGCCCCTCCCCTTCCTGCCTCCTATCCCTTCTTCCTTTTTCAGCAGAAAATTTTCTTGCTTCAGTGGAAGGGCAGAAAGCTAGAGGGCAGTGATTAATTTAAGAGCACATATAAATGGTGGTAAAGAACAGAACAACAGTTTTGCTGCTGCTATCATGAGACTGAGCCAATTAAATCTTACATTTTAGTACGAACCTTTGCAAGTATTCTATTTGCTTTATTAAAGTTTCCAACAAACCTTTAATGTTTCTACAACAGGATTTTTTTTTTCCAGATAAAATGTAAATGTTCTGCTAAAAAGGAGTAAAAACATGGTATAAGGTTATATGTTAAACAATTTCTGCATACTTCCAAGCACTCTAAGTTAATCTTATCTTAGCATAGTAGGGGCACAGGTTTGCTATGTAGCAGGATGTGAAATGTTTATAGAAACCACAGTTAAAAGAAATTTCTAGGCTCAGTTCAAGAGTTTATACTTTCAAAGTCATTCCACCAGTGCATTCATCATGATCCACACAATTGCTTTGTCCGAGTCCTTTAATTCTTCCACCCCTCTGAAACTGTGTATTTAAAAGCCTATCATAAGGATTCCTAAAGAGACAAGGTCAACTAGGTGTTCTACTTGGACTACTTCACTTAGAAAGCAATCTGTAATTGGCAGAGCTTTAGCTCCAAAATGTTGTAAATTACAGACTTGTATGAGTATTCATGGGAAGAGAACTAGTGAAGCTGTCTGTAATGCCCACTATCAGTGAAACAAATAAGATATCCCAGGAGTTATGTCTTGATCCAAAAGGAGTAAAAAAGATGGTACCTTGACCCAAAGTCAACTTTAAGCCTGTGTTGATAATAACCTCACACAGACCTTGTTCTTCCAACATCTATCATTAGCATTTATGCTAATAAATGTTGATGCTTTTGTTGTACCTAAATATTTTCTTTCTAATGGTCTTCAGGACACACAGACAGGCTGCTGCTCGAATAGCCTGGACACCCTGGCCCCGGGGCCTGGAAGGGGAAGCTGGGAGAGTAGGAGCAACATCTGCCCTCTTGAAGCATTTACATTAATGCATTGGGTTTACATGGCAAGGTCTTGCTAGCTTAGCAGCGGCAGAGGTAGATTCTGAGATGACGGATGTCAACTCCATCCAGCTCCAGGACACACCGCTGGCCAAATTGAGCCAGAAACAGTGGTAGTGCCCTGAAGTCATGTATTTAAGTAATTTATTAACATTTATTTATGTTAAAAAAGCGTTGTGCAAGAACAGCTGTGAGAAAGGACTGAGAAAACATAAACCTGCCTTGCACACATCCAGGTTGGGGAAGGAGACTGGGAAGGAGACAGTGCTCCCGGACCACTTTCCTCTGCTCCCGGCAGAGCTTCCCTTTGACCCTGTGGTGAAGAGTAAACGCGATGTAACCGACACTCGCACTAGGTAACCGAGGCGAGACGCCCCGGTGACGGCACCACCGGCAGCGGAACTCCCCGGCGCGGTGCACGGGCCTGGGGGGTTCCGGACCAGGGAGGTACCTCCGGGGAGCGGCGGGAGCCGCAGGTCGCGCGGAAGCAGCTGACGGGGACTGGGGGAGGGCCGGCAGCAACGGTGGCCATGCTCTGGCCCTGTGACACGCCTGGGGACGCCGCGCTGGGGGCGGGGCCGTCCGCCCTGCGGCGGGGGCTGGGCGTCCGGTGTCTGCACTGGGCCGGCCAGCGGCATCCTGGCCTGTATGAGAAGTGGTGCGGCCAGCAGGAGCAGGGACGTAGATCCTGCTCCTGTACTCACCATTGGTGAGGCTGCACCTTGAATCCTAGGTTCAGTTGGGGCCCCTCACTCCAAGAAGGACACTGGAGCATGTTCAAAGAAAGCCAATGAAGCTCTTGAAGGTTTTTAGAGAACAAGTCTTACAAGGAGCAGCTGAGGAAAGCTATTTAACCTGTTTAAAGCTGTTCCCTGAAGGCAGCTGTGCCTACATGAAGAGCTTATACTGGAGCAAGCTCCTGGCAGGAGATGTGGCCTGTAGAGACGAGCCTATGCTAGAAAATATTTTTTGGCCCAACCTGTGGTTCTGTGGGGGACCCGCACTGGAGCAGTCCACTCCTGAAGGACTACACCTCGTGGTAAGGACTCACGCTGGAGCAGTTTGTAAAGAACTGCAGCCCATGGAAAGGATCCATGTTGGAAAAATTTGTGAAAGCTGTTTCTCATGGGTGGCACCCCATGTGGGAGCAGTGGTAGAGTGTGAGTAGGGAGGAGTAGCAGAGACAATACATAATGATTTGAATGCAGCCTCAAATCCCCATCCCACTATACCACTCGAGAGGAGGAGGTAGAGAAACTGTGAGTGAAGCTGAACCTAAGAAGAAGGGGGGGGGTGGGGGGTGGTGGGAGGTGTTTATAGAGATGTTCTTATTTCTTACTGTCTTACTCTGAATTTAATTGGCAATAAATAAATAAAATTAATTTCTTCAAGCTGGATCTGTTTTGCCTGTGGTGGTAACTGCCGAGTGATCTCTGTATCCTTACGTCAGTCTATGAGCCTTTGGTTATATTTTCTCCTCGCCACTTGAAGAAGAAGAGCAGCTTGCTGGGCACCAGGCAGAGAGTCAGGGTTAATCCACCACAGTAAAAAAAAAAAAAAAAAAAAAAAAAATCACTGTACAGCCCAGGAAGTTGTCCATTCTGGATTTCTTACACTGTTGAGACAATGTTGGAGAGTATTCCTTGCAATGGTTTATTCTTTGGCTTTGAAAAAACTCTTCATGTAGACCTGCTCAAGTGTGCACACTGTGCACATGCACCTCAGGAGCCCTGAGCACTATGAGCTGGGACAGTGGCAGGGGCTGCTACAGAGCATTGAGGTCATGGGCAGTCACAGATGCTCCACGTTGATATCACAGATATCTCTGGGGCAAATAGCCCAAGGGGGAAAAGACCCTACCTCACAAGATGTTGGCCATCTTCATGTGGCCTTGCCTTGTGGTGGGGCTGGGCATTTGCCTCAGGCTTGTCGGGTCCTGTGGTGAAAGGCTGATGACTCTAAGCACAAAGGCCTGGATATAGGCAGTCCAGCAATGCAGGTAGGGATCTTATTAATGTCTATAAATACCTGAAGGGTGGGTGTCAAATGGAAGGGGACAATCTCTTTTCTGTAGTGCCCAGCAACAGGACAAGGAGTAAGGGGTATAAACTGGAGCACAGGAGGTTCCACCTCAACATGAAAAGGAACTTCTTTACTGTGAGGGTGATAGAGCACTGGAACAAGCTGCCCAGAGAGGCTGTGGAGTCACCTTCTCTAGACACTTTCAAAACCCATCTGGATGCGTTCCTGTGTGACATGCCCTAGGTGATCCTGCTTTGGCAGCAGGGGTTGGACTTGATGATCTCTAGAGGTCCCTTCCAAACCCTAGTTTTCTATAGTTCTATGATTCTATGAACCCTGGTCACTTCCCCAGAGCAAACAGAGCCCTGACACAGCTTCTTCAAGGGCTCTCAGGGGAAAAGGACACACTCTGTGTCAACAGTGGGAAAGACCCAGAGATTCCTGTGCAGCAAGCACAGGCACAGTGCTGGCCCATAGTGCCCACTTTCTCATTGGGTGCCCAAAGGACAGAAGTCATGGAAGACATGAAGTACCAAACTGTTTTAATCCCCACACAACATATTTGTTGTTCTTCAGTCCCTCCCACTATAAGAAGATACTGCTTTTAAGGCTGCCTGAAATATCCAGGGATTTAGAGATTAACACACAGAATGATGATTTCGGTCTGGATGTGTGCTTTCAGTGTGTCTGTGTGCTTTCTTTTCCCCAGATGCTCTTTGATTTGCATAATTTCTGGTAGCAGATTTTCTTTAACAGATAAACCAGCAAGATGCAACTTCTAAAATTACTTTAAATCATCTTAGATTAAACAGCAATATGCTTTGAATTTTTAGACTTCTTGTTTAGTCACAGTGTTCAGAAATACAAACTCTTTTTTCTGGCTGGTGCAAAATAAAAGCTTAGGAAGCATAAATATCTGAAGTGGTGCTTGACTGAAGGTTTACTAGGGTTAAAAATACATGTAAACAGTTTAGGAGTCTAAAACAGTCTCAGAAGGGCTTTGAGGCACCAAAGATTGGATTTTCAGAGGTAGCTCAAGTTGGTGCCTTAGAAGTATTGAGAAGCTAATAGCAGTCTTTGGCTAATAGTAATACTTAAAATATATGCCTACCATAAGGCAAGTTTTCCTGGCTTTCAGTATACCTTGAGTCTGCTAGGCAAGCTCTAACAGACAAACTCTACCAGCTGCATGAGTGTAGCTCCACACTGCCCTGCTTAGGGAGGGAAAGGGAGCTTCATACTATTCATGCTCACTTAGAGTGACAGTTTAGGCTTTTTTTTTTTTTTTTTTTTTTTTACAACTACAAGAGTCTCTGAATTGTGGCAGTGAGACATGATTCTGCTGCAGAGGGAGTAACCTTCAGTACTGTAGTGCAACCAGAGAGGGTGGTGGTGGAGTTCGTCCTACTTCAATTCCCTGCTGGCCTTTGTTTTAACGTACTCCAGTTCCCGAAACAGTTCAGGACAGCTAAATTCATTAATCTGCAGATTTCCATGTGAGTACATGAGTATATACACAAGAATTGGTGATAAACACCTCTGAAAAACTTACTTTGGCATAAACTTTCTGCAGAGGCTCAGCTGCATCTCTGTCACAATTTTGCTCAGTGACAGTCATCTCTCTGGGAAAAAAAAAAAAAAATACCAGACAAAGGTGAAAACAGAAGAAAATGAAAGCACAGTGCTTAAAATAACATTATGGTGAACTAGTGATTTCAGTAGGGTGGGTCTACCTGCACAGAGATACTTGCAGGTGCCAAAATGCTAAATGTGCAAACCCAGTTTTCCTTGCTTTGGAGTCTGCAGTTGATTTTGGAAACAAAAATGGTACCCAGAAAGCTGGAGGCATATTTTAAGGGTTATAATAAAATCTAAAAGACTGAGAAATATTGTAATCTGCCAAGATTTGCATGCAGAGGTTCTGTATTTTCTCTGCAAGATGTGATAATATTTTCCCACCTATGAGACAATATGGCAAATATTGGAGTGAGTGAAATCAGAAGATTAAGCAAAAAGCAGGTTTGAACATAAGAGCCTGGTCAGTCAGGGAGTGAAGTAAGTGTTTTTAATATTTTATTTTTATAGGTTGACTTTATTTATTTATTTATTTTAATGAAGGAATGAATAATATACTCTCTATTTGTGTTGTGATTTTTTAAAAAAATTTTTAGTATTTTAAAATTAAAGAGTTAAGGTCTGAGCTCATCTCTGGATGCCCTGCCCTTCCAAAGTGACTGAGGCTAAGTCTGTGTAAATGAAAACATTTCTCTGGGCTACATGAATATCTTGATTAAA
>JANIJG010009631.1:19345-42597 GCA_024611175.1 Megaceryle torquata | reverse complement strand
TCTGGTGAGACCTCACCTGGAATACTGTGTCCAGTTCTGGAGCCCTCAGCACAGGAAGGACATGGACCTGATGGAGCAGGTCCAGAGGAGGACCACAAGGATGATCGGGGGCTGGAGCACCTCTCCTATGAGGACAGGCTGAGGGAGCTGGAATTGTTCAGCCTTGAGAACACTCCAGGGAGACCTAATAGTGACCTTCCAGTCCCGGAAGGGATCTTACAAAAAAGACTGGAGAGGTCCTGTTTACAAAGGCCTGTAGTGAAAAGATAAGGGTCAATGGTTTTAAATTATAATAGTGGATTTAGATCGGATGTCAGGAAGAAGTTCTTTACCATGAGGGTGGTAGAACACTGGAACAGGTTGCCCAGGGAGGTGGTTAAGGCCCCATCCCTGGAGACATTCAAGGTGAGACTTGATGAGGCTCTGAGCAACCTGCTGTAGTTGAAGATGTCCCTGCTCTCAGCAGGGGGGTTGGACTAGACCTCTAGAGGTCCCTTCCAACCCAGACACTTCTATGATTCTAAATTGCTCAGGAGCTGTCTCATTTACATGAGACTGGTTAGACAAAACATCAGAGCCTTAAGGAACAAGGCAGAAAGAACAGAAGGAATATCACTCACTAGAAAAATATGAACAGCATCACAAGAGGTTCCTCATAGCAGAGCTTCCCAAACTATACCATTAGCTTAAGTCCTGAAGTAGTAGCACCCCTTGTTAAAATGAAAAAAAAAAAAAGCCTGAAAACACAGCTGGGATGCACCAAGCACTGCCAGCCCCTGAGGAAGTAAGGGAGAAAGACACAGAGGTGGGGAAAAACACTGTTAAGGGGGGCAGGAATACTATAAAGGTTGAGGAAAGCAATATGAATTTTTCAGGGGGAAACCTGGTACAACTGGGATAGACCTTTAAGGAACATAATAAAGCTCAACAAGAAGACCAGTACACAACAGAATCCCAGAATCATCTAAGCTGGAAAAGACCCATGAGATCATCATGTCCAACCATTCACCCTACTCTACAAGTTCACCCCTAGACCACATCCCCCAACACTACATCTAAGTGATTCTTAAACACATCCAGGGATGGCAACTCAACCACCTCCCTGGGCAGCCTATTCCAATATCCCACCACTCTTTCCATGAAGAAATTTTTTCCTAGTGTCCAGTCTAAACCTACCTTGTTTCAGCTTGAAGCCCTTCCCTCTGCTTCTATCACTAATCACCCGAGAGAAGAAACCAGCACCAGCCTCTCTACAATGTATTTTCAGGTAGTCACAGAGAGTGATGAGGTCTCCCCTCAGCCTCCTCTTCCTCAGACTAAACAGACCCAGCTCCTTCAAACAGTCCTCATATGATTTATTCTCCAGTCCCTTGACTGGCTTCATTACCCTCCTCTGCATCTGCTCTAGCACCTTGATATCCTTCTTGTACTGAGGTGCCCAGAACTGGACACAGTATTCAAGGTGAGGCCTCACCAGTGCTGAGCACAGGGGGACAATCACCTCCCTGCTTCTGCTGGTCACACCATTTCTAATACAAGCCAGGATACAGTTAATACACTCAGCAACACACAAATTTAGCCTCTTCAGTCACTTACCTAGAATGAATTCCTTCCTCCTACCCCAAAACTGCCTCTTCTGAAACCAAGCAGAAGGGAAGTGAGTGGGTTTATAAAGCCAGATCTTCTGACCAGGTGCAGGGAGAGCTCCTTGTCTCTGCAGTAATAAGGCTGACCCCATGGTGGACCAATCTGGGAAATTAAAACCCAGGAACACCTGTTAGCTTGTTTGCTTCTCCCAGGAATATTATTCTAGCTTTGGTAGAAAGGGGATTTCTTGTCCTGGCTTCCTTTCAAGACCTCCCCAGATAGTCAAATGTGTAGTTGAAAAAGTGTCATTCTTAATAAAGGAGCATAATTTTCCTTCACAGCACTTAAGAATAAGAGCTTTTCTTGTCTTCAACCCACCTGGCACCCTGCTGAAGATGACAGACAAAACAGCTGAGAAAGGACCCTGGGGGTGCTACTCAGTGCCTCGATGGGGTCATCACTCTTCTGGGATGGGGTTTAGTGTCTTGTATTCCCAGCTACAAAAATGGCTTGTTATTTTTTTTCCTTAAGGGCTTATCCTGGCTGCAGCTATAAATCTCTACAGAAAGAATCAAGTTAAAAATTGTCTTGCACTTGCCGATACTTCCTAAACAGACTCTACAGACATCACACATACTGTCAAAACAGATTTCTGTGTTTAGGTCAATTATTAACTGAGTGATGCACATGATGTTTAAGTTCTCCCATTCTTCCAGTCCTTAGTGGGATGCTGTGTAAAAATTAATTTCTTCTTTTAATATATACATTTTATAGTTATTAACTTATTCTACCTGAAATCACATCCACACATTCCCATATTCATTCAGCTGGGATTGGTGGCAACTGGCCAGGACTTCATCAGGAGTCTGTTGGTTAGGGGTTTTTTGAGTTCTAGGATTCTGTAACATGATCAAGATTTCATTTCAAAAGTGAGTTTAAAAGGACACTCGATGGCTCTTCCTTCCAACCAATGGACCCTTCCCCTCCCACAGGACCTGATGGACCTGGGCAGCTGGGCTAGTTCTTCTCCACAGCTACCAAGCCCTGATGAACTTGTACATTTCTTTAGTCCACATTCTGAGTTCAGGTTCCTGGTCCTGCTTTTTGCACCGCTGGGGCTCAGAGGGTTTGTACGTAACTATAATTTCTAAGGACTTTCCCAATGAGAGAGACCAAGAGGGACATCACCTGTGGGTGTGAGAGCCTGAGAGGTGACAGATTAACACCACTTGGTGACATTCAGAAGAGAGGAAATATTGTTTCATTGTTTTAAAGTGGGAGGCTCCAAAAATCAAAAGGCTCATTTTTGCTATCGCTTTGCTCGTGTAGCTGGCCAGTAGATGACCACAATTAGATGGAAAATTCAACTATTCAACAGAGAATTGACAAAACGCGAAATAAAACCAACAGAAAACTGAGCACAAAATTGCATCACTCTGATGAAACAGCAGGACCCTCTTCACCACACAAACACACTCAACTGTGTATATTGAGCAGGATTATGGTGGTCCCCCCTCCCTCCATACGAGCCAACAATGCTTGGTCAAGGTCACTGCACATCACATCCAGCTCTTGGCGCTCATGCCAAACAGCTCTGTGGTTTCTGGACTGCACAAAGGCATGTTGCTACCTCAGAAATAACACTGGAAGGTGAATGCTCCCTTTCCTACAGGTTGCTTTGTGAGCCATTTGCCACCAGCCAGCTGAGTTTCAAAGTGAGTCAACAATGTGTTACCACTTCATCCTCACGGTGTTAAAAGTGATATGCTGGATTTGAAGCAAAAGATAAGCTGCTTCCTTGCCTTAGTCAGCATGAACTAATGGTGGTGGGTTTGCTTGAACTGCCCTCAGTGGATGGGCTAGAGACCATTTTTTTAGCTGGAATTCAGCTCCATTTCAAAGAGGGACACACAAAACAGGAATAAAACACCCCAGCCCTGTTCCTACTGCTGCTGTAACACAAGTGGGCTTCACTCTGCTTGTCCCTACTCTCCATCACAGTCTTTAAAGTCAAGTCAGACAATTATCCACCAAGAACCACCACATGGGTGGTCATGATAGACAACACCCTAATTATTTTGGGACACAATGGCTACTATGATGAAGCAGAACAGCTACTCAGTCATGACTTCACATGAGCAAGGACATCCTCACACCAGAAGTTGGTTTAACCCCTTCCCCAGACAATCCTAGAATGGCACATAGGGTTATTAGTTACCTGGGGGAAGATAGGAGTAAAAAAGCAGCATCAAAACAATTAACATAATAGCTGTTTATAATCTTAACTGCATGGCAGTGAACTAAATTTTCTGATGACAGCCCAGAAACTCAACCATAAATAACCTAAATATGAAGAGCCACTATTCCTTGAAAATGTGCCCAAAGATGAGACTCCAGGGAATACATAATCCCACCACTCACTTTCAGCTGTCAGGGCAAAACCTTCCTCCCCAACTTCAGTACAAAATTTGCAGAGTCACTTTTTTTAAACAACTAGAAAGAGGTGTCCCTCTGAGCAGGATGTCAGGTTGTGTTTCTGAGCAAGGTGTTCAGAAGGTGGATGTACATTTAAACCAGGAACATGGCTGTGTGTGTATTTGTTTGGGAACAGGCACTCCTTTTCTGCAGACATGGTAGGGGTGCTGCAAAGCCATCGTCTGGGATTGGCAGAGCCAGAAGAGAGCCAAAGCTTTTGAAAAAGCAAAGCAGAATGCCTCTCCCTTTATCTCCTCTCTAATTACTCCAATGATCACCAAATTTATCCATATGTTCTCATTTGGATTTTATTTCTTTCAGGTCATGCATGTGACAGTAAATAACCATGGCTGCTCAAGAAACAAAAGTGGTAGCCTCATAGGCACTGCCGTGAAATGAGGTGAATTTGTTGGAAAAGGGAAACTGTGGGTGGTTCAGGAATAATTTTGCCTGGGACAATGTTCTTTGTCCTCAGGACAGTTGTGCATGCACTTGGCTTAACATATGTGTCCTCCATGCTTTTGCTCTGAGCTTTCCTTTGCCAGACTGCTCCAGACACACAGCCCCAGACACATTTTTCTTCCTGAATAAATTTGTATACCCATTTTTTTATTCAATTTTTTTCCCGATTTTACTACCACAGGGTAAGCAATTAGGAGATGTCATGAAGATCTTCATCCCCAAAGTGGTGCCAGCAATCCAGGAAGCCTTTCTTCTGGGAGATGCTAAGCTTTGAAAATGCTTTCATGAGGAAATTCCTCCTAGAATCGCATTTGCTTGAGTCTATCCAAAATCATTTTTCTAGCCCATGTCCTTTCTAAAGCATAATCTAACTTCAGCATTTAAATTTTCATTCTTGGAAAATTATTTTTCAGAGCACTAATGTTCTCAACTAATTTTGGATCCTGCTAATGAATCTTTTTTTCCAGTTATATCTTAATTTCTTATGACTGAATATCAGCAAAATTAGAACTGAGGCTTTTCCAGGCTGCAAAATGGATAGCAGCAGTTTGCAACAGCCCAAAATAGAAGATTTTAGGATTAAAAAAAATCCCCAAACATATAAAGAGAGAAAAAAAAGAGTGTATATATTTTCATAATGAGCAGCACTTTTAACATATCTGCCAGGCACCCTCAGAGGGAAAACACAAATCATGTGCCTTTACATCCACAGCAGGGAGCAGACAGAGGCTGGTTTGCCCAGCACAAGGACAAGGATCTGGTACCCCCAAGATCACTCATCACCTGGAGGGGGACTTATCCAGGTGATGTACTATCTTTTACTGCTTCATATTCTTTATTTAAAACATTCTTTTCTTTCATGATTTAGTTTGTTGTCCTTACTCAACACGCTCCAAGGTGTATTTTATTTGTTACTCTAACTTACCAATATAGCATAATATTGAGTGTAGAGCCTGATTTGCATCACCACTCTTCAAGAAATGGGGGTAAGATGTTTTTTCTGTAATGAGTCAAGACATGTGCTCCAGCCTGTTGTGCTGTCCTAAACAGACTCATAGCACTGGACACTTTAGCTCCCTCCTGAAATGGGAGAGGTCAGTGCATCCCAAAGCCCTGTCTCCCTGGGCCACACATTACTGGGGAGTAGAGAAGTCTACACTTGTTGGAAACTCTAGTTTGATCAGGAAAACCAGCTTCTGCTGTAATATACTAAAGAAAAATATTAAATTGTTGCTGTGTCAAATCTTTACTACCCAGGTAAACCCGGAAGCATTTAGTTTCTTTACAGAAAGAGTATGAGAGTTGTTATTTCCCTGACTGCTCCACAGTTATGGCTAATCCTTCTAACTGAAAGACTGCGTTGTTTTGTAAATTGGAAAGTTAATTTTAAAATGTTTGCTTGCTGGTGAGGATTTAGATGAGATTAGGCCAATGCTTTGCCTAAGCACCACTGGTCTTAGGTCTTGGCTCTCTTCACTCATGAGAAAGTCTTTTCAGCGTCTGTCTAGTCATAATTACAGGTGCTGTTGACTTCTGGGTATGTTCCCTAGAGTTCTTTTCCTTATAAGCTTCTCTACTGGTGTGTTTCCCATAGAAATTGAATTGTGCAGCATTACCCCTCTCCCTTTCTTTGAACCCTTTTTCTTAGGCAATTTTACATAAAAACCTTCCTGGTACTCCTTTATGCATTTACCAACCCCTACCAGCACATAGGTCAGGCTTCCAGGAAAAAAATGGTTAATTTTGCATGGAGCTTCATGGGAACCACCTGTGCACAAGATGCTCACATGGCACCTGACAACACCTTGGAGGGCTCAGGTACTGATTCACCTCCGTCATCCTGACAGCCCCAGGGATAGCCCCTACTGCTGCCAGGGCTCATACAACCACCAATCACTTGCTGCTAGGGGCCTCATGCACTCAGCACCCTCCATCCAGCCCTGGAGAGCCCAAATGCCAGTCCTGGACCCTCAAGTGTCTACCAGCATCCTGCCATCACAACATGATACACCCAACTCCCCTGCTGGTGCCTTCAAGTGAATTTGAACCTATGCTGAAACTGAAGAAGGTGTATTGAATCCCAGCAACCCTGAGAGATATGATGCTTCCTTACTATGCAGAGAGCAGCTGAACACTTCAACAATATTGACTTCAGAAAGCTGGATGGTTACCTCTAGAGAAACTTTAACAGAAATTAGGGAAATCAGGGATGCCTGAGTCACCAGTAGGCAAAAATATTCAATTCTTATTTGCCTTCCTCCAGGAACATTGTCTATCCCCTTATACTTTGCATATGAACTTATATACAGAGGCACATGCCATGTTTTCTAGTTTTGTGATGTGAATACTTCTTCAGCAAAAGAAAGGATATGAAATTGCTCTTGAGGTCAATTCAGATTAAGCAGCACCCTTACACGGTAGTACATCTACACACTCTCCTTTGCCTTGCTGTGAAATTTGAATGCTGGAAGATACCATTTGCAAACTGGATTCCATCTTCTCAACTGGAAAAGTACACTGAACATCTGTCAATCTCCTGAACGTGTATGTTGCTAGATCTATGGCTTAGCCCTTAGTAGATATTGAACTTCTTCTAGCCGAACTATCATGAATGCTTCACGTCCATACCTCACTGCCTCTTCTCTGGTGTGTGGCTAACAGCTGCTAAATGGGACAACACACTGCTACAGAAAGGACTTTTTGGTCATCGCTGCTGTCATTAAGGAGCAGTCTCTGAAACATCTGTGTCCTCTGAGCACCACAAAACCAAAGCCAGTTGTCATCTAACACAGCTTGTGCTCTCAGTAAAGCACATGCCCATCATCATGGATTCTGCAAGAATTAGGCAGTTCTCCTCATGCCTTGACCTGGATTAAATACAAACTGGTCACTGCATTGTGCTGCAGAGAAATGAAGTCACTCCCAACATGAAGAAAACACTGAAGGACATTTGGCTATAGCTGATGTTCTCTCACCAGAACTTGAAACGTCCACTCCCACTGATTTTGAGAGGGTGCCTAGCACCTTACAGCTGTGTGCTGAAGAGGAGCTGATGCTGAGGCTCTCTTGTGCCCATCCACACCAAGCAAAGCAGAGACAAAACCCATGCTTCTTACAAATAGGTTTATTTGCATTTTGACTGGAGCACAGATTCTAGATACAGATTTCTTCTGCACAACAGTACAAGAGCCAGTGCAAAATATGCTTTTTTATTATTATTATTCATGTACAAAAAAATCCCAAAACCCAACAAACGAAAAGACAGAGTGTGGCAGTATTTACTCACAACTGGTGTGCCTCAGCCTCCAATCAACCCACCTCCACTCACCCTTGCCCATCATGCCGACTTCATGGTCAGCGTCACCTGTCTTGAATGGCTGCATTGTCAGTGAAGAGTGGTAACACCCCTAGCCCTTTGAAAGATAAACACTCACCCCAAGCAAACTGGGACAACAGCAGGTTACTTTAAAAGTTAGACGCATCAGCTGCTCACCAGTGCATCTACCCCTCAGGGAGCAGAAGAATTTTGAGAGAAAAAAGCACAAATCAGAAATGCACCAAAAACTTGGGCACTGGCTTAACGCATTTGCTAAAGAGGCAAAGATGTTAAGGTACACCTCCAGTCTGCCTTCTCACATATTCATCCACAGTAGTGATGATCAAGGCCAAACACTCCCCGCATTGTGTACCCTGTGCTGTCAATCTTGAGAAAATATTTCTATTAGTAGCATAAAATTAAACCATTACGTAACTGGAAAAGAAAGAGAAGCTACAGCTTGAATACAAGCATTTCTTTGAGAACAGTCAAAAACAAAACCAGAAACAGACAAAAAACCCCAACAACCCTGTCCCAGTTATCCACCAGATGATTGTCAGAATTACAGCCAATGCTTAAGCAATACAACATTGAGCTAGGAAAGTCGTCATATGGTTGTTCTGCTTAGGGAGCAGCTCTTGCTAGTTTACAAAGCATTGGGCAATCTATTCCTCTTTAACTTTCAGAAGCTGCAATACAGAACTGCAGTGTTAGTGCAAGAATATGCTCATCTTCACCAAGGCTTGGGATTTCTCTTGCAGAGATTCATCAAATTTACATCACTCCAAGTGTACCATCTCTAAATCACTTAGAGTTGCTGTTATGGACTTTTACATTTCTACCCAAGGAATGGCTGGGTTTTAAAGCTTGATCAACCAGAGTCTTTTACATTGAACTGCACTTAAACAAAGCAGAGTACTAGTTAAAGCCAAAGAACACAAGTACTCAGCACATATATGTGTTGATACAGTACAGTACGTATGTGTATATATATATGGATAAATATGTATATGTTACATCATAAGGAGAATGCCATTCAGGACTTCTCAACTGCAAGAATCCTTTTACCACTTCAGAGTCTTAAAACTTCAGCCCATTAAATTTCACACCAAGACAATGAGAACTTCAATATTTTCCAGATTGAATTATTTCTATTTTAGCCAATTAACCAAGTTGGGTCAGCTGAAAAAAATCAGGAACTTTAATTTTAATAACAACAGTCTGCCACCTTAGGCAGATGGCACAAATTTTTCTCACCAGAATATTTGCCCCTTTCCTGCAGTTGTGTATCATGGGCACTTTAATGAGTTTTCAGAACACCACCAGAGTTGTACTAACTGATCTGTATCAATTTACTCATCTGTCAGACAAAATGCTGCAATTTAGGAATCATTTCAAACAGCCCATATGGATCTGATGAGAACTCAGGTTTCTACTTAGCAGTACTGGCTGGAGCCATATTGGTTTTAAACATGTAATGGTTCTGCTTTTTCATCCCCAGCAAGCCCACTTCTATTGATAGTGGTTATCACACATACAACCTAAGAGTTGGATAGTTTGGGAACCATACTATTGATCATAATCCTAAAACTCAGACCTTACAAAAGTCTGCTGTACAAATTTCACATATAAAGCTGAAAAAAAAAAAAAGTCTCATTTAAATCACTTTGAGCAAGAGGCTTAGTTTATTACTTTTTAAAAAAGAAAGAGGAGTAACAACAACAGAAAAATGCAAGAAAAAAATTGTAACAGGCACTTGAGGGCAATGTAAATGCAAACCCCTTTTAGATATTTAGATGAGGGAGAGCTACTCATCTCCCTTGCCTTTAGCCTATCTAGAATTTAGACATTCAACCCAGTTTAGTAATTTGTGCTCTCTCAAGTCTTAAGGAAACAAAAGCCTCTTTCTGGAGGCTGTCACTTCCTCAGACAGGGCAAGTGAGTCTCTCTCAGGATGGTGCACCACAGGGAGAGTGTCCAAGATGACCTTCCACTTTTGCATGTGAGACAAGTCTCTCTCACTCCTCATATAAATAACTAACATTAACTCTGAAGGCTTTGCTTTGTTCCTGCGTGGCCAAACTCAACAGCTTCAACAGGACAAAGGTTTGCTTTTGGAAGCCAGACAGGAAGGTTCATTGGCAGTCCAATCTCACACCAATGTTTATCTGACCACTCAACCATGACGGTCCACGGCCAGTTTGTCCACATACAACAACTGCATGGATACAGAGCATCATGAAGCACAGGTAAAGGGTGCAACATGTTTTCCTAACACCCCCAGATGCAATGCAGTCTACCCCTTCCTCACAGGGACAGTGGAGGGGAAGGTGCTGATGATCTTTCTCTGATTACCAGCAATAGAACACAACAAAATGGAATGGACCTGTGGTAAGGCAAGTTCAGACTGGACATTTAGAAAAGGTCCCTCACTAAGAGGGTGGTCAGTCACTGGAACAGGTTCCCCAGGGAAATGGTCATGGCCCCAAGCCTGTCAGAGTTCAAGGAGCATCTGGATGATGCTCTTAGTCAGATGGTTTAATTTTAGGTAGTCCTGCAAGGAGCAGGGAGTTGACTTTGATCATCCTTATGGGTCCTTTCTGACTCAACATATTCTATGAGTCTAAATTGAAGTAACTTGACATTCTGCTAGACATCAAACTGTGCTGTGTCTTCATGGGCACGTACGTTACTTGTCCACGATTCTCCAAATTTCTGCTGAGACTACAGAGGTTCAACAAGGACTAGAACTACTCTGTCAACCAAGTGTAGGCCTTACACACACATTGATGCTATGCAGCTTTACAAACAAGCTAACACAGATAAAACAGTAGAGCCTGCCCAGGAGGACAATATTTATAATCTATGGGATTGTTTACTCTGGAATACCTTCTTATAGCATGGAAAGGACAATAAGATGTACTGTCAAATTCACCCTCATATCAGTATACTTTTTTTTTTTTTAATTGAAATATAAAAAGGACCTAACAGAGAGTTATTTTTGTTCAAAGTTAATCAAGCAAATGCTACTGCAACACTATGAGGACTTTTGCATATAATTCCTTACGGGTAAGATTTGTTTTTTAAATAATCAAGAATTAGTTTTATTTTTAAAAATAAGCAAACAGATCATGGTCCCTAACTCTGAGAGAAAAGCTACCTCTCTATCCTTTCTTAACACTTCTGTGTTTCAGTATTGCTGGGTCCCTGAGTTACAGGGTTATCAGATGTAAGTGGATATGGTACAGGCTACACTCCTGGCAGCTCCAAGGTTTTTTATTAAACTTTTCTTATCAGGTCAGATTCACTTCTCCGAGTTGCATGTCAGTAACAGCCAGGCCATATATTGGCCACTATTACAAAACAAGATTTAAAGAACACAGCCAGTGCACATCTTGCAAGGACTTTCCCCAAAATAAACCAAACAGCTCCTGGTATGCAGGGGCATGTTGGTCCCACCTACTCAGAAAAACAGATGGGATTTATTCCATTCTGGAAGGCAGCTGTAACTGTGTGGCTACAACCTGGATGCATCAGTGCCAAGGACTGGGGGCTACCCAGCTTCCTCCCTCCACATGAAAGGCAGTGCAGAGCAGGCTGCAAACCCAGGGAGGTGAAACATTCACCAAGGTAGGGTCGACCTTGACATGGTGTCAACTTCCTCTCAAAAAAACCTGGTGCTTCCCATCCTCCATAAAAGCATTTCTTACCCAAAAGCTTTTCCAGCTTCTCTGTCTAACCTCCCCTCTCTATCAGGAAACCACTTACAACCTTCTCACCTACACAAGCTGGTCCTCAACCAAGAAGCCTCAAGGTCCTTCACTTCAAGGGGAGGAATCACCATGTCCCAAAGCCAGGGCATCCTTTTTGAAGGAGCACTACAATTCAAGGAGCATCCAGGACAGCCAGTTGAGCAAGATTATGTCTAAGTAGGCACTATTACTCAATTAGCTGAGTTGGCTGAAGGTTTTCCCATTGTAACACTATTTCTCTATTCTAGTATTATTTTTGGTTTTTAAAAAAAATAAATTGGTGGGGATGGGTGGATTTTTTTTGTGCAAAGCTTGGTGCTTTTAATGAAAAAAAGGTTGCTTTTCTCATATTTTGCTGTTTATTTCTGTTGGGAAAACTTGAAACACATCGGTTTTGTCAGAAAAATATCAGTCTCTGTCTGTCCGAATTCCTCCAGTGTCAGCTGGGAGCTGTAATTCACAGGCTCCATGTCCTCCTCTTTCCCAGAAGGCTGGGCTTCTGGGCACCCCTCCAGCCTTCATGACGCATTCCCACTTTGACTAACCCACAGTAAGAGCATCATGGGATTTGTAACCCAGCCAAAGAGCTCAACCCCAAGGGAGACATGGCACACAAGGCACTTCAATGGTAATTTCTGAGGTCTGCAACAGTAGCTCAAACTGATGCTGCTTTAAGGGCCAAATGGATTTAATTAAATGTTTCCATTTCAAAAGGCTTGAACATTTTATTTCTCATTTTCCAGTTAACAATTTCTCGGGTTTTGAAAAATTTCCATTCCAGGAAAATTTTTGGTATTTCAGCCTTCCATCTCAATTCAGGACAAAATTAAATGTTCAGGTATTAGAATCTGATGCTATATGGACTTTTGGTTTGGGAAACAGCCTTGTTAATTAGCTGCCAAAAGTGAAATGACTCCATGCAAGAAGGGTGTGATCCAGTTTGCCTTTGACATCAGTGGAAGCCACTTTTTCAGCTTAGTGGAGCCTGGACGGTGTCCCAAAAGATCAAGGGAGGGTGGAGTTCACCATAGTTGCAGATATTGGAAACAAGAGTCAAGAGTGAAATATCAAGAATATAAGAAGCAGCAACTAGTTGGTCTGTTACCTAGACTCAAAACTCCATTTTACTTACTTTAGTGAGTAACAGGAGGAAAAAAATAATTAAGAATGTAAGACCCAATTCCCAACTACAGTAAAGATATCAGTTAATCAACACTTTGTAGAGTAGAATAAATCAGTATCATGAATTTGTCATGAGCTCTTTAACTTTCAATACTCAAAACATTTTCTCAGACAACCTTCATATACTCCACTCAAGGAAACAAAAGCTCAAAATATAATATGGTACTGAACTGCTCACTTCAGGTTGTCAGTCCTCTCTTGAACCCCACAAAATTTTTCTGTTGGATGGGCTCTGTCAGGAGGGACCAAGGTCTCTGGACTTTGAGCTCATTTACAGGTGGAGAACAGCTAAGACTAGGCTTCCAGGGTTGATGCTCTAAGTGAAGACTGGGCACAAAAATCCATCCTCTGCATTGCCCGATCTGGTTTTGATGTAACCCTAAGCCTTCCACCTCAAAGAGTAAAAGAGAAGCCCCAGGAAGCCTATGTCCACCAGCAACAGGGTGTCTGTTGAAAGCAAGAGAGCACTTGGACAGTAAATAAATCAATTCACTCAACCATGAGGGGTCTAGAGAATTGGGTTTTGTTTATCTTTCATTTCCCTTTAGTACAAGGTAGATGTTTCTAAGTAATAAGCAGAAGCCTTGACAATTTTTAAGACTGAAGAGGAAGGGAGGGAGGAAGGAACATGTACAAGCTTTGAGGACGTTCTCAGCTCCAGCTTCAAAAAATACCTCAAAAAACCAAAACCACACGCTAACAAAAATGTATATCCGTAAAAGCAAGTTTTTCCTTAAGCCATTTAGTAATTCTTAGTTCAGAGGAGTATTTTATCCAGAAGGTTCTTCATGTTTCCAGTCTAGGTTGTAGCAATCTCAATGAGGCACTAAATTTTAGGCTGTTAAAGTCTTTCTGTGCAGCACGGTCATTTTAAAATGATGTGGTAGCCATCATTGCTTTCAGCTGTAACAAAGAAATGCAAAGCATTTTTTTTCAATGCTTTTAGAAAACAGAACAGATACAGAACTCCAGATTTTCTTCTTAGGTAGTTTATAATAATTTGTACTCTTGTTCCACAACCCACTCATGAAAATCAATGCTGAACATGTAGATCAAACCATTGACATAAAAAAAAGTACAACAGACTAACTGTAATCTTTTGTAATTTTACTAGATGGTTTTCTGCTCACTTATGTCAGCAGTATCAATGGATTTATGAAAGTTTTATAACAGTGTAACTGAGGAAAGAATAGATCAATGTCTATCATAGTGTAGCTGATTCTACACCTTGACTTACACTGAATTAAATTACTTAAAGATTAGATAACAGCACCTAGTTTGTGATAATGCTTAGTGCAACTGAAAGGAGAAATTATATTTAGAACCAAATGTAATAGCAGCAGCAATACATACCTTTTAACGTGCTGATAACAAAACAAGATTCATCTTGGAAGTTTTGCACCATCTGAAGGGCAGAAGGAAAACAGCCAAACAAAATATTTTTAGCAATTAAATTCAAGTTTCTTCCAGTGCAGTAAAGACTTTAGAGACTTATCAAACAATATTTGGTGTCTAGTCCTACAAAATCCTGAGTAACCCTGCCCGTAAAGTTATTGAAGTACATGACTGATTAAGGTCCTTGAAGCTGCTAATGTGCTTAAGAGAAGCTCATACTAAAGTGCTTGCCTGGAATGGATCTAGCTTGTTCAGCATTTTACCACCCTCTTTGCAGCCCTTGATCCTACAAGTTCTTATACTGCTCCAGATAGTCTATTAAAGATGGTGCTCTTAATTGCCTTCAGTGAAACCATACTAGTTTAGATTGGATGAAGACAGTCCTCTTCCTAAAATATAACAATGGTAATACACATTCAGCTGAACGATGAAGCTCAGTTGAACTTACATTAGCATCTGAAATAATATCTAGAGGTGGTCAGCCATGATAAATGGACTCCTTGCTGAATAAAGGAATATTCCCACTGAAAAGCCATCTCAGCAGCATCCATCCTTTTTTTTTTTTTTGACCAGACATTAGTACAGATGCTTTGCTTGCAGAAATCATTTACCTGTTTGTATTTTGTCAAGGCACAGGAATCTTAATGAAACTGCTACAAGAGGCAAGGCAGATCATGGGAAGCAAGATTAGTATCTAAAGCTATTTTGGTTATTCATGAGAAAGACAGATTTTCAGAACATACACAGGTTCTAGAGAGGCCCCTAATGAAAGAGATTAATTAAGAGATTCATCTGCCTTCAGATCCAATCCAAAATGCTCATTTAAGCTTCAACCTTAGTCAATCCTTAGTCATCCCATCTTGGAGTAGCTGTGTGGGACAGAGGAGGTGAATTATCTTCAGAAGGTGTCTCATACAGTTGAAGCAGATGCTGGACACTGAACTTCAGATGGCAGGTGATCAGAACCTCTCTGATCAGTTTTGAAAATCCAGCTTTAAGCAAAAGCTTGCTCCTAGATATTGAATATTATTATCAAGTAGAGCACTTTCCAGCTGTAGGTTCTCACACCAAACATCCTTTTCAATTTATCCTTTTCAATTTTCTCCCTATTCTCTTTTGCATTTAACATCCACCCCCTGCTCCCACAAATCAAGTTTCACTGACCAATGTGTGTCTGTGTCTAATGATGCATGAAGTACATTCATACAGTGCCTCACTCTTGCCACTATAGTACTAGAACAAGAAAAAAATTATTGAAAAAGCAATAGACTTTGTTAATAATTGACTTAAATAAATACTTAAAGCCTTATACCCAAGCTGGTTTGGACAATTCCCCTACCAAGTGTTGCCCCCAAGCACTTTACATCCATAAAGCATCAAGGTTTCAGATTTAATCAGGCTGAAATAGCAAGGAGACTTTAGGAATAAGCATTACAGCCTTCAATTTAGGCTCCAGTTGAGAACTACGCTCTGCTTCATTTGTTTTAACAGTGCTTCTTATAAATGAAGCTCCTTAAGTGATTCTGGTGCATGAATGA
Organism: Megaceryle torquata; assembly: GCA_024611175.1. Classification (NCBI taxonomy): domain Eukaryota; kingdom Metazoa; phylum Chordata; class Aves; order Coraciiformes; family Cerylidae; genus Megaceryle; species Megaceryle torquata. Next base: position 26,890 of record JANIJG010009631.1, on the reverse strand, counting down.
GTAGGTGATTTAGTGGGGGAAAAAGAGGAAGAAGGCCAACTCACTATTAACCTGCAAGTTAATGGAATGGACTAAACTAAGCCATCATGTAATGGGACACAAACAGGTAGCAGAGGTCCATTAAATTACAGTGTGCACTTCCACAGCACTGACTCTGACCCAGTGCTGTGATCACTGGCTAAGACTACTTACTTGCCCTACAGATTTTCAAACTTGCCTTCTTTAGTAATCTTTCTTATTTAATTTTAAAGGCTCTCACTTTAGAATATGACTTTAAAATTTGTTTAAGTAGCCAACATGAAAAGGATATGACCAATTCTGTTCTGTTTTGTTTAAAAAAGTCTCTTTTGAAAAGCAAAGACATTAACATCACACCTCAATGGTACGCATGAATGACCTGCTTTAAGTATTTGCTTTAACTTGTTGAAATTAGTAACCTTGCAAAACTTCCTTGAAGTTTCATTCCATAATTTAAATAGTCACCCTAACTTTAAGGTGTCCCATAACTGTTACAGCTCTGCCAAAGTCTGCATTAAGCTCTTACCTCATTGCTCACTAATACATGGATCCCTGTGGGTCCCTGACGGTAGATTCGATTTATCTGCTGTGGAGAAATGCTGTACAAGTTTGCAATCTTCTCGATTAATTCCAGCGTGGTCAGTTCTTCCAAGAAGATTGCATGATATACTGCAACAAGTTGGAAGTAATTAGAGAATTTTAATTATAGAACAGCAAATAACACCAAGATGCTCAATATCAATAACCAGATGGGTTTAAGATTAAGGTTCAAATACTAACAGTAAAAAAACAAGCTTAGTACCTTTAAAGCAGCCCCCAAATGTCCAGCTTGATGATTTGTAGAAAAATACCCCATACTTGGATGCAGTGGGCAAATAAAGCAGATGTTGGTTTTGCCCAGAGGAAAACTACAGGGACTAATGACAACATGTATCATGGGGCACTAAAAAACCCCCCTCATAAAAACGTTAATATTTTTTGATTTGCAAATCCAAAATTATTAAAAGAATGTTTTTACTGATTTTCACATTTTAAAGCACATCCAAATAAATATTAAACCACAGGATATTGTGTTACACAAAAGTAGTGTTTTATTAGATGTTATCCCACTGATCCCAAAGGCACAAAATAAAACCTATGATGTATCAAGTAACTGTAGATGACAGTATTATTTCCTACCCTTTGGATTGGGTTTAAAAACAACCAGGTAGAAAATCTCTGCCTGGTTAATGCTATGTGCAAGAACTAAGGACATTCCTTACTCTCATTTAATTGTATGTCATGTCATGAGGGATGGCTAAGAGCAATGAGTCTCCAAAAGCTTCGAATGTCCAACAATTGGAACTTTATTTTAAGATATACCAATCTTCCATTTCCCCAGAATATTTTCCAAAAAAACCATGATCTAAAGCAAATTTGGGATAAGAAGGCATTTTTTAACACTACGGTCCCTATTAAGAAATTAATAGGGTTTGCCGTGACATTCTGCAGATAGCTTGTAATTTCAGTCTGTTCCTTAGATAGATTGGAATCTGTAAACTGAACAAAGTGGCAGAGCTGGAATAAACAGCATCTCACTAAACACTGAGGACACCACGTTGTCCCACACAGGAGCTCAGGAGAATGCAGAATTCTCACCAGGTAAGCGTTTAACAAAACCCATACATAAAAACTTACCACAAAGACTGCCATCTCCATTTTCTCGTTTTTGGTGGAGATGGGACCTGTTTTGCTCTGGTTCTTGACAGACATATATTGTCATCTTGGGCCTTACATTTCTATGGATTATTAAAAAAAAGTAGTGAGTTATTTAGTAGATCTAGAATTGTTCCAGTCAGCTACCAAACAATAAGAGATAGAATCATTCAGGCTGTGCATAAATAACAAACTAAAGGGATAGCCTTGATGTTGGTGACTAGATGTCTTAGGAGGTCTAGTAAGACCCCCTGGGAGGTGGTGGTACAGTGCAGAGGACTTTAATTTCTTCAGGATTGGATTAGAATAAACAGTTTACAGCACTTTCCAAGCAGCTCATCATACCTGCCTTTACTGATTTGAATCCTGTCCAGCTGTAGAATTTATGGTGTTATTGCAATAAAAATAAATTTAAGAGTCATGGGAGGCTCTAGAGATTGGCTGGTTGGCTTGTTGTTTGTTACCTGTGATGAAAATGCAACACAGGGTAATTGTAGACTTGTGTCTCATAGGAAGTCGATGGAAGCTATCAGCTGGTAGCATAAACCACTGAAGATCCATATTAGGCTGCTTCACTTCAACAACATTGGAGCTATACTCGGAATTGAATACTATTGTGATCTCCAGCTTCTGAGAGGACCTCTCTGAAGTGTTAAAAGGAAGTCTAAATACTATAGCTCCAGGATTAACTACTAATTAACACTGAAATTACCAAGGGAAGCCGCCATAAATTAAAAAAAAAAAAAAAAAAAAAAAAAGGAAGGAAGGAAGAAGTACAAACCTTCCTTTGATTGCATTAAAGAGCCGAATTCCATCAGCAGGCCCACAGATTTGAACAAAATCTTCTTTGGACATCTTCAGTAAGTCAGCACCTACATATTTCAAATTGATTTTCTTTCAAAAGTTAAGCAAATCTTAGCTTCCGAATTGTGTGCATGGGCAGCAGGAAAGGGCAGGGGGAAAGAATCCACAGAGCTAAATCAGACAGATTTACCTAGAGAAGTTGCAAATTCAGCCTGCAAATCAATCATTGTGAAGCAGAGAGATAGAAGCTGCCAAAAGAGCAGTGCTGCACTGGAAGACATTCTCGCCAACCAGAGACAAGCTAGATATTTAACACTGGCTATTAAAAGGCCCAATCTTCTCTAACTGCCATGTTCACCAGGTTATTTAATCATGCTGCAAGTCAGAAAGAGGCTCCTAAATGTTTCAAGATCTTTAACAATTCCCCCTCCCACCATCTTACAGCTGTGTACAACTACGTAATGGAGAGTTACAGTGAAGATGGAGTTGTAGATGGAGCCAGACTCTTCTCACAGGTGCACAGTGACAGAATGAGAGGCAGCAGACAGAAGATGGGAAACACTGATTAGGTGTAAGGAAAAACTTTTTTTCACTGTGAGAGTTGTAAAGTATTTGAAGAGGTTGCTTAGTGTGACTGTGGAATTTTCAACCTTGGAGATACTCAAATGCAACTGTCCAAGGCTCTGGACTTGCTTCAAGCAGGGGTTTGCACTTAATGAACTCAAGAAGTCCCCTCTATCTTAACTTACGCTCTTCCAACCTTACTTATTCTGTATTTCTACAAACCATTTTGGCAAATGCTAATGCAGGAACAAAAAGACAATGATAGTGGATCAGACCAGGGATATCATCAACATCTGCATCTGCATCAGCATCTGGCCAGCAGCAGATGCTTTTGATATGAAGCATGAGCTGCACTTACAAGAGAATAAAGACAAAATAATTGGACTGTTTAAACTCACCCGAAAAACTTGAGAAGAGTCTACAGAATGGAGAAAACCTATTACGATGAAGCCACTGCTGGGCATCTTGAATAGAAGCAGAAGGAAGGAGATGCTACATTGCAAAAAGAATAAGAAGGTCTTGAAATGAACTGTTCACCAGTGTCCTAAAAAAGAAAAGCACCACATTAACATGATCTCAAGTACTTACATCATTGCTGGGAGGCAGGAGCTCCACTTGGTGGGTTGGAGAACTGTTGCTAAAAAAAATTATGTAAAGTTGGAAGAGAAAAAAAAAAACAACACACATTATTTTAAATTTTATATTGCAGTGACCATCCTCTTCCCCCTCCTCAATTTGACTCACTGTCACAAGTTACATACCAACTTGGCATTTTTCTCTATCACCTTTTAAAAAAGGTGTCCAAACTCTGGACTAAGGGGGAAAAAAAACCAAACAAAAACATATCTATTTAAGTCTACTGTTGGTCATTTGAGTTCCTATTCAACATAGAGAAAAACTCGGCTTACTGACCTTATTCAAGCGTTTCCACATGGGTGACTCACTAATGTAACACCATCTAAGCAAGGAAATTATGACCTACACATGGGTGAACTCAAAATCTCTATAAGCCAAAAATTCCCTAACTAAACCCACTACCTAAAAAAGATTCTTCACAAAAATTGAATAAAGGACCTTATAATTCAACCCTGGTGTTATCTTAAACACAGTCAATTGCAATTTAATTATATTACACAAAACCACATTTCTATTAAACAATCCTAAAACATAGACTACACTTCAATATGTCAAGAATTTTCCTAAATAGTTAATAAACTACCACTGGAAGAAAATGCTCAGACCTCTCTACTGACACCAATTTCTGTCATTTCAGTGTTTTTTGTCCTTATTCATAGGTTGAGGTCACTCATTTTAAATTTGTGAACAATAAAATGATTACAAACATTATCTGTGAACATTGAGTAATTAATAAGCTGTGTGGGAAGGCTGCAGAGTCCAAGGGGAGGAAAAGAAAGTCTACACCAGATTCCATGGAGAACGTATGTTGCAGGGAGGCCTTAGAAATACCAAGGGATCCTGCTGTATATTTTTGCCCTCAGCTATAATCTTGGGTGTTTCAGGACCATTAAAACTATTTATGACAGCTACATTAGCTAGTTAAACATGCCTCCTGTTAGTCCTTTGTTCTGGAATAGCTTGTCAAAACCCAGGCTTTTTGTCCCAGGCAGGATTTCTTTACATCACACTCGACTGGGAATTCAGCACCCCAAACCACTGTAAGACCAAAAGGAAGGACAAAATATCAACTCTGAAGAGGTGCTGAAGGCTGAAAGCCTCTAATACTGGGAATTGCTGGTACAGGGTATGGTATGTTCTCTGACCTCCACAGAAGGGTAAGAGGAAATTCATGAAAGGAATTACCCTGATGGTCCTCTGATGCTCACCTCCCAGCCACCACATAAGTGGTGAACATACAAACAGTTTTCTGCATTACAGGGAATTCCTGGATGGAGTCTTAAAAGGCTTTGTGGGAAATACTTTCCCCTTTCTAGAAAGGGTTGTCCTTGACCTCTTCCTCCAGGGTATGAAATATGCATGGACACACAAAACACATGCACACATACCATGCTACCATATCAACAGGAAAGATAAAGCATTTACTTGTTACATACCCATCTCCAAGGTTGAAGCTGGTGGGAGAACTGTTGTAGCTTGGAGATGGAGCATTGTTCATCTGATAAGGCACATCTGGCCAGGGAGAGCACTGTTGGAAGAAAGGCAGCAGGGATACTTTCATAAGGATGGAAATAAAGGATTTGATTCTCATACCACATTCATGCTGTTGCCACGCCACTAACTTCAGCTCATCGCTCCTGCTGAGAGGAGGAGACAGGCCATGGATTTTCTACACTGCTCTCCAAGCAGGCTGTCAGGGGGCCAGATTGATTCCAGTTGTGCATTCCACATTTCTCCCATTTCACAAAGCCTGTCCCCAAATAACACTGGGCCAAAGTGTGCACAGCTGTAAGTCAGAGCAACGCCAGTAAGTCAACTCAGACTGAAGGCAGCAATGATACAGAAATACCCCTGGTCTCAATTATAAATCCCTAATTAAATCCAGGCAAGAGTGACAAATACACTCCAGTGGCATTGCTTCAGGTTTATACCAGGGAAAGAGCAGAATTATAACCAGCCTGCTAAAACCTCTGGCTATTAGTCAAAGAGATGGAGTTATAAACAGGTGTTACATGCAGAAAATTTAAGACAGACAGACACAAAGCTACTAAAAGCCTTCACAAATATAGCTCAAACTCCATATTTCATTACAGTAGTGTAAAGCCAGAGTAACCCAGCTAGAATTGGTGACTTTGTTGGGAATTTAAGCCACTGTAATCAGTAGGAGAAATCTAGCTCTGTGGAACCCCCTGCCATCAAGAGCTCAAGTAAAAATGCTCTGTAGTATCCTTGTTTGCAATGATAAAAAGATGACGAGTGTAGGTTTGGAGTTTTATCATCTCCACAAATACTAGCAAATATTTTTATCATCACCACAAGCACTAGCAAATATTTAACTCTTTGGCAACCCACATTTCTCTGTGCAATATGTCAAAGTGCATCAAAGCTCTTTGGGAGAGTTTGGGATCTGCCAGCTCAGTAGAATTAGGTCTGTGTACACAAGAGCCTCATTAACAACCACCACGCTGAATTACAAAACATGCTGGTTGTTCATGGCATTGTGAGGAAAATGGAGTGGGGAGGACTGGATCTCACAAACAGGAAGTTTATTTAAATTAAGAAAAAAACCTCATTTTTAGAAGTCACAGTAAGCCACTTCAAAAAACCAACAACTAAATAAATTGAGAAGACATTCCCATAGGGAGATGGAATAGCACTTTTTTACTTTGCTCAGTAATTCTGCAGCCTGAGGCAAGCTTGTATATACACGTCAGTAATGGCAGGGAGGGGTACAAACACATACACCTCTACACCACATGCGTCAGAATATAAGACATTCAAGATATTCTTAGAGTACAAGCCATAATCTTTTGAGATCTTCTATGTAACAGTAGCTTCATAGGCACATTCACAGAAAACCAGATTAATAATTTAATCAGACATCCTATTCATCTGTTCAAGTGCCCCACCTTCAATGTGAGCTTCTGCCAGACAGTTCTGAAGAAAATACCTCATACAACTGGCATCTAAGTGTGATGACAAGTGCCCAGAAGCACAGCAGAAGATAGAAAAAAAACATTTCTTTTACAGCTAGGCTGTTGAGAGTAGCTTTATAGTCTGAAACATAAGAAACCTTGGCATCTTCAATAAACTTCAAAAGTGAGAGACATTTTGTAATTTCACATCACTCTATTTCAGTCATATCTGGGCATATGTGTCTCCACAAGACAATCTCCAGGGCTCAGTTAGACTGCATTTTCTCTCAAATCTATGTCCCAACATGCTGAAGTAGTATTATGTGTCTAAAACATTTTACCTCTGTGAGAATAGTTGTCTCATATGACGGCTGATACTTCTCCTTCTCTTGGGTGGTCTTCTTCTCCATTTTTTCCCTGTCAGTCTTCTGTTTTCTGTCTGCTCCTTTAGGCTATGAGCATAAGCACAAGCTTTCCCTTATGCCAAGTATTACAAGTTTGGAGACAGAGGCCAACAGATTATTTTTTTTCTAATCTATTCACAAAAGTCTTCTTCAGATTTATGGGGACTCTACACATGGAACAAGATCAGATCTGTGTTTTCTAGACAAAAATACTAGTTGAGCATTTCTACTGTTTCTATAACTACCACCATTAATGCCTACTGCAATTCCAGACTAGGCTGACCAGTGCTGAGATTTGATACTAATTTTTTCAGATCATGAGCCCCATGAGTTGTGCACCTCAACTGGTCACACACACACAGGATGTTGTCAGGGGTTGGAAGGGAACTTGGAGATCTTAGAGTCCAGCCCTCCTGCCAGAGCAGGGCCATGTAATCTAGCACAGGTCACACAGGAACACAGCCAGGTGGGTTTTGAAAATCTCCAGAGAAGGAGACTCCACAACCTCT
>JANIJG010009631.1:0-18318 GCA_024611175.1 Megaceryle torquata | reverse complement strand
AAAAAAAAAAAAAAAAAAAAAAAAAAAATATAAGAAAAAAAAAAAAATAATAAAAGAAAAGCTGTGCTCATCTCTGGAGACACTTGGAAGCTGTACAAATCTGAATTTTAGATTTTGCCTGAACAAGAGGTTTTGGATCTTTCTGAGAAACTAAGAGAGGCAGAAGAATTCATATGTTTTAATTTCTATTCCTCAGGACAAAACAATTAGAAGAACAAGCAGCCCAGAAAGAAACAGAGCATCAGGAGAAGCATCCTTTGTAAAGTGAATCCCACATACAGATTAAAAACAGATAGTTGGCATTTGGATGAGGAACACTCATGAAAGAGGAAAGCAAGCAAAAATAACAGGTTCTGAACAGTTTCCTCTAGACAAAACCCATGCTTAGAAAGCAACATTTATTTATTTATTTATTTTAAAGAAAAGCTTATCTGTATCAGGTAGTACTCCAAAGCTAGCAAGTAGGTAGCAAGTTAGTTCAGCAAGTATCCAACAAATTAATAATGTATGATTGTCACTTGAGCTTGTGTATTAGCATTTTTTTCTCTTCTTCATGCCCTGGGTACTTTAACTCTCCAGGTCTTTACAAGATACCTCACCACTGTAATTACCACAGGAATATAATTTTCTCTTACCTGAATGAATGCTGAAGCTCTCTTCGATGGATCCCACAGAAATTCAACAGTGTTCAACTGGGTTGGACTGGCCCTGGGATCCAATATACCAACAGACAGCGGAATATCTGTAGAAGAAAACCCCTAAAATTTTAAAAATATTAAATTGAAGAAGAGAAAGCATGTCTATACAATTACAAGATGCACGTGAAAAGCCAAGCCACAAATGATATATCTATCTGGTACCTAGAGCGCTAGATCTCCTTCCCACCCAAAAACATACAGGATTTGTAAGACAGTAGGATATAAAATACCTAAACACACACTCAAACACTCCATACCTCATTCAGCATCTCACTTACAAACGCTGCATGGGAACCATAATGAAATAGTCTCACCTATATCAAGGATGCGGTCCCCAGGCCGACTCCACCTCCAGCCCTCGAGCTGCTGATGCTCTGTGTACTGTAGACGCCGATCATGGAAAACTACACGAATTATGCTCTGTTAAAAAAAGACAGCACAATGAACAATGTGTTCCAGAGGTCCTTCTCTTGAGATGACTTTGGTTTTCCAGCACAAAAGCAAAAGCTGGTCTGTTATGTTCCTCACCCCCAGTCATGAGGAGAGTAGAGGGTCCACCTAGAGACCATGTTTATCAATTTCCTAAGGGACCCCTGAGTGAGAGAGCAACACACTTTCCCCTTCACAGGGCATGTCTACTCTGCATAACACAGTCCCGTACAGCTTTCCGGGATTCGGTCTGGAAGCACTATAGCAATGTCCACCTAATATTAAGTGTCATGCCATGTAAACATCACTATACTGCCTCCAGAGTGAAAATGGCTCACATGGGGATAGTATTTCAGGTGTCTGTACCATGCCCCAACCCCAGTGTATCTCACTCTGATTAGCAAATGTGAAAGCCAGCTCACCTATCCCTGCAACAGTGGAGCTGATGTGCGCAGACACCTTCTAGTGGGAATTCAACTTGATTCCAGCCATTAACAGCCAGTCATTGGATTTGCCCCAGTGTAATTAAATAAATGTAGAAGAAGAAACCTTCTGTAGCAGGAGAATTTTCATCTCTGGTCTGCAATGGTGCAGCCATGTCAACAACTGGAGAAAAAAGGCTGGAATAAGGGCAATCCCCAGGGCAGACAAGTCCAAAGTACTGCTAATTAATATATCCTATTGTATATTCAGAGTGCTACACTTGTATAAGTTAATGATCCCTTACATGCCGGTTTCTTAAGTGTATACTCCTGCTCGGGACTTCCATATCAAATGAGTGAGCAATTGTCACCCAAATCAAATCCTAGCTCCAAGAAGAAAGCAAGTCACAGTGGGAACATCTGCAAAATTGGAATCCCAATCCACATGTTTCCTGAAATGGGCCAAAAGACAAATAGGGAAGTGCCTAAGCTTGGACAGCATTTGAAATCCAGATTGGAATCTAAATTTTGCAACTAGTCCCCACTTCTCAAAAGAAATCCTGAGGCAGAACAGGGGAGAGGAAGGCTTGAAGGTTGGATACAAAACCTAGATCCAGACCAAAGTTTTTGAATTTGAACTGTTTTGGGAGTGGGGAAACAACAAAATAATCCCCCAGACCAAACACTTAAGTTCTGTAAGTTCATAATTAGACCCATTACCAAAGTAAACTGGAGTTATGCAGAATCTGCATGGCAGAAAGATGTAAACACCGGGGTCCTCCATTTGACATGTAACAACACAGGCGTGTTGCTGGGGTTAAGAAGAGAGACAAGTCTGCCTCTCAGCAGTTTTGAACATGTTCACCACTGAACTTTGGGATTCTCCTGAACCCAATATTCACAGTGAAACTCTGAGGTCATGATCTCATATAGAATAAAGGTTCCCCTGAAGCCATGTAAAGCCAAGCTGCATAGTCCCGTGAAACTAGCACTCAACATCTTCATCAGTCCTGCTCCCATTGAAAACAATGGTAAATTATTTTCCATTGTCTCAGTGTGAGCAGTCAGGCCCTTCATTAGAGGCTGTATGTAGTAGCAGGAAGAAAAGAAATCTATATTTCTCCTTACCTTTACATATTTTGTGTTTAAATCTTGAAACTCTCCCAATTTCCTATTCTCAAGTAGACGGATTTCATAAGACTGACCTAGAGTTTAAGGAAACATTTCCAAGTTGTTTAATATGTTGTAGCAATGAGAGAGTCATGCTGGCATTTATGTGGCTAATAAAGCATACGTTTGATCAGGGAAAACTAATTTTTGGTAACATAATGCATTTGCCCCAGTAATCGAGTATGCACTAAAGCACAACAGAAATCTGAGAGGAATATTTGTCTTTTGGCAGCAGCTTAAAACTCTCAGTTAGGACATTGATCACAGTCTGCCTCCCAGGGCTGCTACAGTTTTCTGGTCACCCTTCAGAAAGTACCAAGGTGCTCAAGGCAGTTGTCCCCCCCGTGTCTCATCACTGTAACAGCACTGCCTTTTTCTGTCCCTTCTGCTGAAGCAGTGGTCGTGTGAAAAGCTGCTGGCACAACAGGTCTAGGCACTATTTTGCAGAGGATAGCAACTTTCACAAAATCTCATCTTCTTCAGAAAGCAGTCAGGCTTGTAAGATGTTTTGATGAACCAGAAATACAAGATTTGTTCCACAAGGCCTTGAATGTGGCTGCCCAGGGCATAAATAGTCCTTCAGAGAAGCATGCGGAAGCAGCAAAGGTTATTACAGCATGTACAAGTACCAGTTTCAGGAAGGGAATTCATATTCCAGCACACCACCACCCTCAGCATAAGGAAATTCAGCCAGTTCAGTAGAATTCAGCCAAGCAGTTTTTTAAATAACATCTCCTTCCAAGGCTGACAGTGGACAAAGAAGACTGATGTCTCAACACCTTACGCAAAAATGGCTAAGACACCACAAAAAGCTCATTGTATAGGACCAATTCTTCACAGTAAGCCTACAGCTGGTAGAGAGGCAGGACAAGATCATTAGGATTAATGGAGCATATGTATAACATATAGCTAGTTTTTCTTGTGCATCTTGCCGTTCTCCCTTTTACTGAAAAATGTACAAGGCAGGCACCAAGAAGGAGCTCAGTTTGGGTCTTCCAGCTCAACCAGTATCTCTTCAAAACTGGTCCAGCAGAAAAGTGCAAAGCAGATATATCTCCCTCTAAGCAGTTGCTACCAGCATAGACAAAAAAATGCTACATTTCTAGATCTGGATCTAGAAATAGAAGACTTCTGACAGCAGATGTGTCACACAGGCACCATGTTTCAGGCAGATTCCCTTTTGGGAATCCCAGCTCTTTCGGTTTCCTGCATGAATAGAGACCATGTCGCTGAACAGAGAGATCATTGTGCTTATTCAGCTTGCTAGCAGGAAAAAAACCCAAACAAAATAAAAAAGAACCAAATAACTACAACAACAACAACAAAAAAGGCCAAGAGGCCACATTGAAGTCCCAGATGTTTGCACAACGCTCCTACTGATGTCAATGTGAGTTCTGCAAACAGGAAATGACCCTTGAATCCAGCAAGTGGCTTAAGGCATGGGGAGAGGGGAGAATAAGCTACATGAAGTACCAAATTAAGCACTGGAAAGATGCATAGATCTTAACCCATCTCTTTGCACATAAGTAAACCAAAATGACAAAAGTGACCTTTCTTTGAAGATTGCTGGATGACAAAAGGCCTGAAATGGAGGTATTCCTACTTTAACTCAATCTTTCTAACATTCCCACTGATACATGTTAATACTGCTCACGTGGCAATTGTTATAGAGAGGTACATATCTCCCCACATAATTGATACTGTTGCATTAGCATAAAAAGACCAGGCTCAGTTTCATAAAACTGTTTTTCTCTCATAGAATCACAGAATCATTTAGGTTGAAAAAGACCCTTAAGTTCAACTGTTAACCTAACACTACAAAGTCCACCACTAAACCACATCCCAAAGCCCCATGTACGTTGTATTATATATCTGGGTTTATGTTGTACATGCCTATCTATTTTGTATGAAGTACTCAGCTGCTCAATGGCTCAGTTTGGGGATAGATTTCACCAACTATAAAGTGATACATCTCATTGCCTCAAACAAATCTACATAGCCAAGCACCTCTTGCACTTAAAGTTCATTCCCATGCAAATATGAGGCTAATTAATTATTGCAGAAAATTAATTTAGGATTTGAGACCATGAGCATCCAAGAGAGTAAAATACATATATTACTGTACTCATATGGGTAACAGGGACAGAGAAATTAAGCTGCATGAGGATAGGAACTGTACTGCAACCCAGCAGAGAGTGGGCACCACACATCTTCCCCTGATGGGAGTGATTCAGCTTGGAGTTAGAAAGAGATTCTGCCCACTGGTAAAAAAAAGAAGCAAAAAACCAACCTATAATGAAGACAGAGTTAATATTAAATGGAAAGCCAAAGAGGAAATAAAATGCTTTGATGAAAGAGATATAGGTCATCTGATGTAAGCCCTGGAACTTAGTTTACACCATGAAAAACCTCAGTCAAAATGTTATTTTATGCTAACTGCTTTCCCCTTGACCTCTGAGTGCTTCAGTGCAGTTACTACACTGAACTGTTATCAAAATAAGAATGCTCCAAGCCAGGCTTCAGAAAACACACAGTTTATTTCTCTGTCTGTGGAACTCTTTGTCTGCAAGAATTAGGTCCTAATTCCTCACAGTTTCTTTATATATAAATGTTTTGGTATTGAATTTTAAAAATGTATTCTCCCTACAACTTATTCCAGTACATTCATTGCTTTGTGGCTAATGGCACCCATAAATTGGTATAGCATGGACAGCATTCAGATAGCTATATATTCTATAGCACCAAACTGCTTGGATTATATTTTTTCCTTTAAGATACACCTTCCAAACCTTGTTTAACCTATGTTTTCCACCGTCACTACCAGCAAGACTTCTGAAATAGTGAATTACAATCTTAGACCCACAGTTAGGTGCCAAGAATCAGTACTTGGATGTTGGAAAACAAGACCCCTTTTTAAAATAAAGTGAATAACAGTGACCTAATCTGAAGAAAGTGGAACTCCCCCTGGCGTCAAAGGGAGCAAATAAGTCACTTGAGGCTCTGGTACACAGATCATCTGTACGTGAACCCAATGACACCAAGTTGAGTGGGAGTGTTGATCTGCTTGAGGGTAGGAAGGCTCTACAGAGAGACTTGAACAGACTGGATCAATGGGCCAAGGTCAACTCTATGCGCTTCAACAAAACCAACTGCTGCACTTAGGACACAATAACCCCATGAAACGCTACAGGCTTGGGGACAGTGGCTAGAAAGGTGCCTGGCAGAAAGGGACCTGGGGGTGCTGGTCAACAAGCAGCTCAGTATGAGCCAGAAGTGTGCCCAGGAAGGCCAATGGCATCCTGGCCTGTATCAGGAATAGTGTGGCCAGCAGAACCAGGGAGGTGATTATCCCTCTGTGCTTGGCATTGGTGAGGCTGCACCTTGAGTACTGTGTTCATTTTGGGGCAATTCAATACAAGAAAGACATTTTGATGCTAGCGTGGGTCCAGAAAAGAGCAGCTAATCTGGTGAAGGGCCTGGGGAACAAGTCTTACAAGAAGCAGCTGAGGGAACTAAGGCTATTTAGTCTGAAGAAAAGGAGGCTGAGGGGAGACGTTATTGCTCTCTACAACTATCTGAAAGGACACTGTAGAGAAGTAGGCACTGGTCTCTTCTCACAAGTGACTACTGATAGAACAAGAAGGAATGTCCTCAAGCTGCACCAGGGGAGGTTAAACTGGACATTAGGAAAATTTTTTTCACTGAAAGTGTCAGGCATTGGAACAGGCTGCCCAGGTTGGTGGCTGAGGCACCACCTCTGGAAGTGTTTAAAAGCTGTACAGATATGGTGCTTGGGGATATGGCTTAGTGTTTGACTTGGTAGAGTAGGGTTAATGGTTGGACTTGATGGACTTAAAGGTCTTTTCCAACCTAAATGATTCTATGATTCCTGCATCATTGATTCACCAGCACTGGCAGACATGGACTGACAATTTTGTGCTAAAAGTCAGTAACAGATCATTGTTACTAAGGTATCTAAATCCGTAAGAAATGTGTCTGCAAGCGTGACTAAAACCAACTGTATTCCCAATTCCCAAAACAGACTGCAAGCAGCTAAGCCCAAAAAAATACAGCTGAAATAGAAAGAGTTCCCCTATACCGAGTTTTTCCATCTATCTTGGATCAAATACAGATTCATACAAGTTAGTCTACATCTTTCCAAGCCACCATTTGGTAGTGAAGCTGGAAACAGTGGCAGAGGGTACCAACACAGACTCTGCAATGATTTGGTTGAATGGTCTGAACTTGACCAGGGCAGTGTTTGGTTCTCAGCTGACAAGGGTTTAACATCCACTGTGCTCAGATGGAAGAAAGAGCTAAAGAAAACATTTGTGGCAATGGAGAGCAGAGGTGGCAGTTTTTGAGCAGCCCCCCTTTACTGGAATAATATTTGACATTTCTGAATGCTATACTTAAACAGGCCTTTAGGCCAGCAGCTTGGTGAAACCCTTTTCCTTCCATGCTTTCAACATTGCCCATAGCTGCACCACCACAGGCAACACAGGCTCAAGACAGCTTAAAAGCTCATGACCTTTGGTTATGTTGTAATATTGGACACACGAATCCACAGGTATCTAAGCATCTGTGTCACTACCTGATATGAAGAGGATATTTTGCAGCCTCATTATAGCTGAGGCCAAAGCAGTCGCCTGCCTGCCTGTCTGCACAACCCGTGCTCCCCTTGCATAAAGCTTGCCACAACTCTTCTTCCCTAGCACAGGCAGAAAACAGAATGATAATAAATATTTAGAAAACCACAGTAAATTCCTGAGATATAATTTGTCTCCAAGCTTCACTGAAAGCTTCAGGGGCACCAGTAAAAGCCTGGGCAGGTAATGATACACTGTAATTTGTATTTTGAACGGACATCCCCTGAGCAACAGCAAATATGTGATTTCCTCCTAGGCTACAGTTTGAGCAACTCTGCTTTACAAGTAAGAGTAGTATCCAGCAAAGCAGTAACCACCCAGGTTCAGAGAGTTCCTGCTTGGTGATTCATAAAGCAATTGCATCTATCTTAAAGAGGATACAGAGACTGTTTACTTTTTTAACTTTTATTGTCTTTGGTAATGAATGCACATTGAATGCAGGCTTGACCACTTTGTCTGGGGACAAAGGAATTGAAAGTCAACCATTTTCTATGGATGAAAAATAATTTATTTTAACACAGGAATGCTTTCACTTGCTCAAAAGGTAAAAGCTGTAACAGCTTAACTGATTTCCTTTACTGGAATTTCATCAGACATCAGGAATTCTAGGCAATTTCTGATTACAAAAGATTATCATTGTTTCAAGCCCAAAGTTACATTTTATTCAAAGTTTATTTGCTACACAACCATAATAACCTGCTTGCCTTTTGTTGTTGTTGTTTCAGCGCTAGGTTTCAAGGGCCACTTACACTACACATTTTGTGGTTTTCTGTACAATACAAAGATACAATACACTAATTTCCAATTAGGATGCTCATGTTCCAGACCAACATGACTCAAGTCTTACTTAATCTAGTCTGCTTGCCTTTCCAGCAACAAATTAAATGCTAACCTTAGACTAAGCACTATCCCCAACAAAAGTCTATGGAAACAAAAAAAAACAACTCTGAGTTCTCTTTTTCAGAATGGATCCACACAGCACTAGACAGAACCAGACTGGAAACTGTTTGATTATTAAGCCAAGCTGGCCAATAAAAATTCCATTTAGCAACTTTATATGGACATCCTAAACAGTGCACAGATAAAGTTAAAGGAATGCTGACAGTCAAAAGCTGCACACAGAAGGGGGAGGGAAAAAAAAAAAGAAAGAATTTTTTTCTCCAAAACCAAAGCTCATCCAGCAGGCAGAAGGATCACCTTTTGAACAGCCAAACACAACTATTCAGGGAATCAGACACACACAAAGATTTTTCTGACAAGAAAGATTAATGAACCCCTACAGTAAACAGGCAAGAGTGGCGGAGCTGGCATCTGAACTTGCATGCTTCATTGCCCATACCTTTCCAGCCAGCCAAAAGCAAAAATAAAACTTAGCATTAAGAGTTGCTGAAGTGTCGTGTGTGTGGACACTCTGAGGGACAAGGAGCAAGGGCAAAATCCTCCCTCCTCAGGCCACAAACAGCAGAGGATATTCTGCAGTTGCTTACTGCAGCCTCATTTGACAAGATGCTGTAGAAGATGTTTATTCAGTGGATATTATGAATTCACCAGCTACACAATAGGCCACCCTGAAAGCTCCCTCTATGCTAGAAACAGGGAAATCCTGCAAAGAAGGACCAGCTGTGGGCCAGGAAATTCAAACGGAACACAAAAGTCATGCTGACACTGCAGGCCCATCTTACCCCACATCACATCTTCAACACAGCACCCAGTTATA
The DNA here is from genome assembly GCA_024611175.1 of Megaceryle torquata. Lineage (NCBI taxonomy): Eukaryota > Metazoa > Chordata > Aves > Coraciiformes > Cerylidae > Megaceryle > Megaceryle torquata. Next base: position 9,233 of record JANIJG010009631.1, on the reverse strand, counting down.
AGCACCCAGAGATAGAGCAGGGTGAATACAGCTAGCCCTTTCCTGGCCATGTAATTCCTAGTTACTGGTATTCAGTGTCCAGATAGATGGTATCCATATCAAGCTAAGCACTCACAGCCAATGCTCACAAACTTCTCTTTTGGGGGGTGTTCTTCCAAATTTGCTTATACTGTTGCAATAAGAACCACAATTTACACATGCCTTGCTTTAGTACTGACAGTTTTGCCCTTCACCTGCCTCCTGTTTCCCTTGGCAGGAAAGCTACCTTAGGTCAACTGCATGTGGTACCCACCTGAGTCCAACAGAAGATACGGACCCCACGTGCAACTACCACAAGGGTAGCAAGCCTACAGGAACTTAGCAGACCAGTTCAACTACAAATTCTACTACCACACCATAAAGCTTCACTGTCATCATCCTATGTTTTCCTCCTTTTACAATCTGCCTCCAACTGGAGGGGGTTTCTTTGTGTCCTTCTTTCCCTTTTGCTACCTCTTTCTTGTGGGAAAGCCAAACACATGCCTCAAAGCCAAGTTTGCTGGAGGAAAACATCAGTGCTCATTTACTATATGAACATTTGGCTAAGTCCTAGTCTTTCCAGACTTTAGAAGATGGTCTATTTTACAGTGGTGACACTTCATAGCTAACAGGCACTAAATGAAACACTCTCCATTTACAGTGGTTTCCACTCAGAAGAGAGGGATGTACATTTAATTCCTCCAAGACTACAATCTAACTCTGAAGCAAGGACACAAAACCAGCTAGTAGACACAGGAACACTCCCAGTTGCTGAGTTCACTGTGTGCACTTGGGCTTCTCTTGCCTAGATCTCATCCATTTTGTTGGACCCCACCTCATCTATGATGTGGTATAAACTTTGATTTGTAATACAAATTAGCATAGAAAGTACAGACTTCTGATGGAAAGCTGAAAAAAAAATATCTACCCTGGGAAAATAATTCCTTCCTGTATTTCCACTTCTTTAGCATGTACTTGAAGCACACAGGACTATCTCAGTCACATCTGTCCTGCTCAGAAAAGCTCAGCACCCTCTGTGTAAGTAAAAAAGACAGGCTTTTTCTGGTTTCAACCTGTTCTAAGTCAATTTAGACAACAGGTTTTATAGCTCTGTAAGAGTAACTTTGTGTGTAATATTTACTTGAGTTTCAGATAACTAAGAATGGTCCTGGGTGAGGGTGCTGAAGAGGGATGCAGAAGAGCTCAGTACAACTCCCAGCCCCACCCAGAAGCTCCCTCAGATGCCCCTAGCTAAATGGTTTCCTTCACCACATTTCTGCAATAAAAACATGGGAGAAAGCAAGTCCCACTCCCATAAATGACTACTTCGTCAGTGCCTACCACAGAGCAGGGAAGAAGATGAGAACGGCAACTGTCCCATCAAAGTAGACTGAATCTTTGATATCTGTCACAAATGTGGCACCGAACTAGACAAGAGGAGTCCCATTGCTCAAGTACTTGCTGTCCAGTTTCAGGAAGACATAATAAATGCTTGGTAGGAAGCAAAGGGTGGGGGAAAAGTGGGCTTTTTCCAGTCCCTTTAGGTAAAATTATATTACTCCTATAAAAACAGATAATCACGTCAAAATTACAGTATTCCTCAAGCTTCTTATTGCTACCTAAAATGTGATATTTTATAACAATGCAAATTAGAGAAACTGAATTGTAAAATTTCCACATCTTCTCAGATTGATAGGTATATTGGTATAAACATCAAATGCTGTAAAGTAACAGGCAAAAATTTGACTCCTGGAATTACAGGAATCTCATAGACACAGGTAGTAGAGGAAAGAAAAAAGTGACATGGAATATAAGGGAAAAAAATCTTACATATATTCTCTTACTTCTCACTACACTCACAGGAACTGTGACTGAGGAACTGAGCACTTCCTTCACAAAAACTGGAGATAGAAGAAAGTGGGAGAACAAAATGCAGTCTAGGGGCTTCCAGTAGGAGCTATACACAGGCTACAATCCAGCAAGTTCACAATCCCATTTGAATTTCATCCAGATGTTCGCAACAGAAGAAAGGATTAGAGAAAGAACAGAAAACAGCCTCATGGTTAAAAGACAACTGAGATTCTAGCTTCCTAAGGACAACAGAAGTCAGATGCTCTACTTATGCAGAGGTGCCCTGTCATCTAAAGCAAGATTCATAGTGAGCTTAGGGATGGTGTGGTTTGGAGACAGTGTTGTTTATCCTGGGCTGCCAAGGGAAGGCAGAGCTGCCAAACATATGGTGATATTGCTGCTAGCACAATTAACAGCTTCAGCTGAGACACCAGAACCTACTCAGAGCTATCTTCAAAGTCAGGCAGAAGAAAAATTCCTTCTCAAACACAGAGGTGCATCACAAGAACTGAAACCACCAAGCAGCCAGTCTCAGAAATGGGAAAGACAAACCAACTTCGTTAGCCATTTTTTTAAGCCATCCAAATGCAGGAACAGAGTGGAAAGGGGTCAAGGAGCAATATGGCACTCCACAATGACCAGTGATCAAGGATGCATAGATGGGCAGCCACCAGAGAGCACCTGATATGCAGAGTCTCAACAGCACAGTCATTGTTGTGCCTGTGATCTCAGGCAAAGATGGAGCACACGTTCACACGGGAAAGGCCACCAACAGCAGAGCTCCTTGAAATACTCAGGGCCTGGTCAGTAGTGGCAGCGATTGTTAGGAAAAGAGGTAGTTCTTAACATGGGACAAAGCAAAAATATCCCTACAGAGCTATAATTAAACTAGAAGCACATCCAGGCAGGGCTGGTCATTCAGCCTTCTCTACAATCCATTTAGGCAAATAAAGAATTGTTCCAGGAAAACTACAAACATTCAGACAGTTGTGACCCCATAAAAACTCAATTACGTAGGAGTTAACGTCAATACAAAACAGCTTTTTTCATTTACTGTAAATCTCAGTGTTTAAAACTGAGTTCTCCAGCTGTAGAATATTAGACAACCAAATTTGAACTTTAGACTTTTTAAAGGAGGCAAAGGTTCTCTTTTGCCTTCTGTTGTGATTCCATCTCCTACCCAAGCAATTAGCAATCAGCATCAAGGTGTCCTCTTCAGGTGCTCATTGCCCAGTACTTTCTGCACCTTTCTTTGGAGGAGAAACCAGAGCACATCTGGAGTGAGCTGAGGCAGGACAACACCCAGCAGATTTTAAACACAGCATAGTCTAAAGTGTACCAGTTTACACACACGTGTCTTGAACCCAGATACATGCCTTTACACCCAAGGGCTGAAATGTAGGGATTTCATTTAGGACCTACCCCAACACAAACTAAGGCCACCTCTAGCTTCATAAGGCATCTGTTGCTTATGTATCTCTACAGCAACACTCCTAATAGCATCGCAGGTCTTCTCAGATGTTAGTGGTTTTCTCTCATGGTTTGGGTTTTTAGCTTGTTTGTTTTCTGAACTGTCTAGGGCTGGCAATAAAAGATGACTCCTGGAAGACACTGTAAAGCAGAGATGGCCAGCCTTCCTAAACCCAACCAGCTGTATACTAAAATCCTCACATGGCCAAGAACCACAAGTCACACACCACAGATCTGGAGAGCTGAACAGAGCCCAGGAAAAGTTTACAGGCAGGTGATGGCCAGTTAATCTGAAGTACCACTGGGGGACAAAACTGGACTCATCACACAGCCTGATCTCAGTGACCCTCTGCCATCAGCCTTAATCACCCTGTATTTGGAGTAACTTACATCTGAGCCAACCCAATGCAATCATGAAACAAAATCATGACTTCAATAGCTCACAGTCCACATGTGGTTCTGGCACTACGAGCTGATTCCCTTGAGCAATGACTTTCAGGTTTTTGTGGTTTTTGGCTTTTTGCTTTATTTTTTAAAGGAATGATTTTATTTCCTCACATTTTTTAGCATTCAGATCTACTGTACAGTGCTTGTTTCCTCTGCATTCCTCCTGGTGCAATTTCTGGAACCAGCTTCATTGCTCCCATTTCTGTCCATGTTTGAAACTAGTTTCAACCAACCATGGTCAAACCACACCCCCTATGACTGCAGACCATGGAACATGCAACTGCATCAAGCCCTCTTGCTAAAGCAGTGGTTTGTAATATCATTGCTGGTTGATTGTTTGTCTGAAAATCCCTATCCACAAGGGACACTGAAATAGTGCTAAAAGGCAGGCTACTTCCAAACCCATTAGGCGAGTTTGTGCTGCAGACTTCTGGACAGTGTAACTCAGTTGACATGTGTTCCCTGACCAAAGCAACAATGTCAGGAGCAGCTCCTAATGTGAGGACAGCACCTTTACTAGTTTCATGGAGCGGCATTAAGACACAATACTAACAAGTCTACACTTGGTCTTGTCAGATGAGTAATCCTCCTGAGGTCCAGTGAAGATCTATTAATGTAGGAACTGCCCTAAGGATTAGCAAATTAAATCATGTTCAATTTGGGCTAGCAGGCCTCTGGCTCCAGTTTCCCAAGGAATGTGGGAAGGCAGAGGGGGAAGAGATCAGGGAAGACAAGTGTAATGAGTCAGTCTTTGGAAAGCAAGCTAAGGATTTGACTCTAGTTACTTCATTTACAGGCTGGTTCTAGAGCTGCAGCCAAAGAGCACTCGGTTTCAAACTGGAGTAGACAAGCTTGGGAACCTGCCACTGCTGAATGTTGCCAGGTCAACTTAACAGTTAAACTCACTCCCTTATTCTCCCCCAAGAATGCTTCCTCTGCCCTTGCTGAAAACACTAATCTCCAGCTCAGGTGTCCTCTCAACTTCTTCCTTCACCCTTTTGAAGAGCCCAAGCCAAGGATGTTTTCTTAATGCCACTGACCATGTCTCTAGGTCTATCCAGGAAGCAGCTAGGCTTGTGAGAAGTTATGCTCCACAAGCCTGGAGCCCTCTTCTATTCCTCTCCCATTTGTGCACAAACACAGCCACCGGACAGCCCTTCATTCAAGCCCACACAAAACCCTTTCTCGCCTGAATCTCTCCACCAGTTGTTCTCTCTGTTATGCAACTTGCCCTTCAATATGCTAACCAGTTCCTCCAGCTTTCACCACTCCATAGATCTCTAAGACCTGATCTTTATCATACCTACTTCTGCATATGGACTATTGCCTGAGCTGGTTCACTCGCCAATAGCCATTGAACCAGTCACACGTGGAGTGTGTCAGGGCAGGGAGTAGAGCTGCTTCAGTGACAAAAGGTCAGTTACTGGAGTAGCAAAGAACTCTAATCAGGAAGAAACTTTTGAGCAACAGTGGGCAAGAATCACCTGGCAAGCAGAAGACCCCAAAGCAGTCCTTACAATTTAGGTAACCCCACTGGATGTGAATTGGTTTGCTGGAGCTGGGACAGCCACCATGTCTTTGTACCTGCCTTACTAGGAGCCTAGTATGACTGATGCTCTCACCAGTGCAGACAGGGTGGAGGGACACCCATTAATGAAGTTACCCATTTGCTAAAGTAATCCATCACAAAACTCAAGCATACAAGGAAGAAGGGAAGTTTTATGTAACTGTTTGGCTAGATCATGATAAGCACTAAGGGAGGGTAAGGTGCAAGAGGTGTCCCTTTGCTTACAGTCAGTATAATGTGATAAGGTGTAGGGAATTGTCTAAATTGCTTCCTGAGGTGGCTGTGGTGCTGCAACTGGGTCACAGTGCTCTGGAGTCAGTCATCTCTTCTGCCATGCTGTCAGTATTGGCTCCGGAGACCTGGGCTGCCTCAAGGTCCCCTTCACATACCTGCTCAAATGACTGAATTCTACTAATGGAATTGATTTTGTCCAAGCCTTTAGCTTGCACTTAGCTCTATCTCATGCAGGACAACTGAAATAAGTGTGGCAGCACCTGGGTGGGATACCCTGGCTTGTGTTTAGCAGGTCAAAGTAAAGAGTTGCAGCACCCTCCTCTGGTTTTGGAGAAGTGATGGGAAAATACTTACAGAACAGGTACCTGCTGGGAAACAATAGAGCTCAAGAATCAAAAGTGGTTCTCACAGAGAAGTGTTGCTGAAAAAAAATTTGACTCAAGCACTTTAATTTTTACTTTTAAACAGACACGTGCTGTTTTATTCCAGAAAGTCAATGCTTCCAGAAAGGAATACACTTTTGACATAGATGACATGAAAAAGACCAAATACTCTTTTTATGTAGAAGTTCCTAAACAGAAACCTCTAAGTGAAATGGGAGGTTACCTTCCAATTCCAGTTGATTCTTTGTCCTGAAACTGAAAATGAAAGGCAATTCTCTCATTAAGCCCAGGCAATGTCCTCACTGATATCCCACCAAGAGAAATTACATTCCCTATCTCTGACCACAGCTGGCTAAAACGATATGTCTAGCATCCTTTTCTCCCTGTATCGATAGTGACCATTGGTGAACCCGCAAGTTTCTCACAGCAGCTCTTATCTACATGAGAGCAGATTCCAGTCCCTTTTTCCTAAGTAGCACAGGTAAGGGATTTTGGTCTGAGCAACTTAGTATCAAGGTAGACTATATGTCGGATGAATTTACAGTCAAGGCCTCTCCTTGCTACTGGAAAGGATCAATGCTGGGAGCAAGAGTGAAGCCAAGGGTGTGGACTTTGAAGCAACCTGCTGGAGTAGAGCAGAATTTTTACAGTAAGTACATTGTAAAATCTCAGAAAAAATGCCAACAAAATAATCCATCTACATACAGAAAACCTTCCATTTCAAGAGGTTTTTCGAGAAAACAAAAGCATCTCAGCATATGAAGGCAGGCAAATTGCTTGAGAGCTTAAATAAATGAGGTGAGGATGATCCTGCAAAAGTGGCAGGCTGATGCAAAGCTTCTGCCAAGAGGAACAGAAAGCAGTGAGCCACTCAACTGTCAGGAGTTGCACCACCTTTCACACTAATGACCCCAAAGACCCTTTAGGAAAAGGTGCTGTTCCTACCCACTGTGGCAAGCCAGCAGCACTAAGGAATACCCACTTCTTCCTCCAGCCCCTTCCCAATGCTACCCACTGCACAGCTCCTGACAGCCTCATTCCTGCTTTGCTCTTCTAGGCCTGGCCAGACTCATGCTCTCCAGGGTGTGTTCTGCAAGGACACATCCCACCTTCCCCCTTGAGGGATGAAAGACAGACGCAGAAGATATCCAAGAACTGGTGGTCTGCCAAGGAAACATTATTGTGTCAAGGTGAAGGAGGATACAACTCTTAGGAGAAAGCCTAACACAATATGGCCTACCTGCAAAGGCAGCAACAATCTTACTTCGCATAGGAAAATATACACTGCTCCAGTCAGTGTTTAGAAACTCAGTGTTTATATATATAAAGAGTCTTTTGCCCTACCAAGGTAAAAAAAAAAAAAAAAGCAGGCACTGCTTCATGTAAGGTAAAATATTTGACCATCAACTGCTTTTCACAAGAGAAAATCTTTAATCTTAAATGAGAAAGAATTGTGTTTCACAAGTAGATTAATCTCCATCTCACCCTTGATATGCCCTGTATGACCTCCTGTGGTCTGCTGTATTTAGATGAATAAATGGGGAATACAATCACATATCTCAAGCATCTTTTGAGCCTCAGAGATAACAGAGTACTAGCTTATGTGACAGAAAACATCTGGTTGCTTGGGTAGAGCCTGAAGCACTTGGCTGATCTTTCTAGGGGAGCTCCATGGATCTACCAGCTAGCAACACAGATCTAACAGCCAGCCACATCTGTGGTCAGCATCCAGTGCAGGTCAGGGCTCTGCTTTGTGCAAGCATTGAGAGAAACCTAGCCAGAGAGGCATCCAAGTGAGTTTCATACTCAGCTGCACAAAGCTTTAAGAGCTGTGTCAGTGTCCTAAAGCAGGAGGGGATTCTCAGTAACAGCCTTCAGCTTTTTGCTAGGCTAACGCGCTTGTTCACAACCTGGCAGAAAATAAGCGTAGCAAATTTTAGCATAATCTGTGCCTGAAGAGGTCTGATTTCCCCTGGGCCCACATACAGGAGCTGCTGCAAAGTAGCAGCCAAACTCCAACCATAGATGTGTCTGCACAAATTCTGCCAAAGGGGGTAAAAAAAAAAGCCTAGAGGAACACATGATGCTTGTTTAGCCAGGAGTAAAAAGTGGCCTATGAGATCAGTTACAGGGAACCTTGCTGCACTGACTCCAGCAACTTGATGCTGGGGACTGAGCAGAGCCACATCACCCAGCCAGTGGGAACAACGTTACACTCTGCTCAGACCACTGAGGAGCCCTTGGATACCTGTTAATTCATCTTTTGGCAATGCACTCAGCAGCATTTTGGGACTTGCAAAGTTAAGAACCCTCCCCAACCCAAAGTTTGGCAATTTTCTTATTTCATCTGGCCTTTTAAGATTAAGGTAGAAGGCTGCAGTTTAAGTTGTCTTAGATCAAGCCAGTACCTGGCCACAGGGAACTGCACATGCTACAACACTGCCTTAAGTCAACAGTTAAGTCAGTAGGACTTCAATATTTCATATTAGTTGACAATCTAGTATATAAATGTGAAAAATTAAATATTCCTCCTTTACTCCATCCCCCTCCCCATCTCTATCCTTTCTCCCATCCCACTGCCCTGCCAGTAAGGCGCAAGTATGGGATTAAATCTCTCTCATGAATCGTTCCCAGGAAATATGTCCTCCTTCAGTGTAGTACAAACCCTACCTTGGTTGAGGTAGGTCAGAGTTTCTTCGTGCAGCTTCACAGCAGGTGATGTGGCTGTGCAGAGGACGTACTGAAAGGGGGGCAGTTTGGCATCATTCTCAGGAGACAGCTGTGGCTCTTCCTGCTTGAAGATTGGCAGTGCAAGGACATCTCTGCAACATACAATTCACACACATTTAGTTGCAGAGACTTCACAGAATATTCTAGCTTCAATCTGTACTTGATTCTCATGATCTGATATAATGAGGATGGTCTCTGGAGAAAAAAACCCGAGGTATGATGGCTAAAAAAAATAATTTGCCCTGTATAATGTAACAAGGAATCTTCTGCCTTCTAGGATGTCAGCATTGGAAAAAAAAAAGAACACAGCATTAGCAAAACAGGATATTTCTTAGACTTAGTTTAAAACAAGTCAGATTTATTTCTCAAGTAGTCTTCCTGATGAGGCCAAAAAAAAAAAATATCAAAAATAGATTCTTCATCCTTGTGGAAGTACATTTAAGAGTTCTTGGGTTCTCAGATGAAAGCTGGGGGGGGGGGGGGGGGAAAACACAACTTTTTTTTGGACAGAAAATGGGAGATAAGTAAAAAAC
>JANIJG010009630.1:58851-71670 GCA_024611175.1 Megaceryle torquata | reverse complement strand
GGCGGCGAGCACAAACAAAACACCCCCGCCGGCCGGCCCCCCCCGCCCCGCACCGAGCCCCCCGCCCGCCCTCCCCGCGGCGGCCGGAGCCCCCCCGGAGAAGGGACCAGGCCACTCTCCACTTTCCATTTGTTCGGCAACTTCATGCCCCCTCAGCCCCTCGCCCCGCAGCCCCTTCTCGCCCCACAGCCCCACACCCAGCCGAGCCCACAAAGAGCCCCCCCCAGCCCCCCGGTTCCGTGCAACACACCCCCGTCGGCCGCGGGCGACGGGGAGGGGGGGAGCGCGGACAGGGGGAAGCGGGACCCGGAGCCGCCTTTACCTCATGCAGCTCCGGAAGGTGCAGCATTGAGTAGTCTCCGTGCCGGGTGGTCCTCGTCGCTCCGCCGCCACCCCCGCCGACCGCTGCCCTGGTTGCTCCCGCCGCCTCCCTGCTCCGCGGTGCGGCGGCGGCTCCTGCTCGGGGAGGGGTGGGGGGAGGGGGAGGCTGCTCGGTGGCGGCAGCGGCGGCTGGGGCGAGGGGGAGGCTCCGGCGGAGCGTGCGCCGCGGGGACACAGTGCCGCTCTCCGTCCGGACGGGGAAGAACAGCTCGGGAGGAGGCTCCGCACCGCCCCACTCCCACTGCCCTCCCGCCCGCCCGCCCTCGGGCCTGGGGTCGGGCCCGCAGCGCCGCCCAGACAGGATCCCCCAGCCCCGGGGCAGGGGCGAGGCCGGCCAGTAAGTGTTGCACCTCGCTGAGCCCCGCGCAGGGCGGCGGCGGGCAGTACCGGGCACGGCCGCAGCAGCGCTACCTCCCGCTTGGCGCCAAAACCCCCGGAGCGGCCGGGCCGGGCCGCGGCCTGAGGGCAGATCTCCGGCCGAGCCCCGGCCCTGGGCGGCGAGGGGCAAGGGCAGGCTCCGAGGGCGAGGCGAGGGCGGCGTGGGGCTGGCTGACGGGATTGCCGGGGTGATTCCCGGCTGCAGGGCGGCAGCGCCGTGTGCGGGAGAGTCATGTTTGTGCTTCCTCACGGAGCCCGGCTGCTCATGGCTGCGCGGTCTCGTCTGCCCGGTCCCTCGGGCATTTGGTGCCAGTGGTGAGGCCTGGCTGAGGTGAAAAAATAAGCAAGCAGGGGGTGGCACGAACTAAGGGAATGTGTGGGGTGGTACGGAAAGTGCTGTGGCCGGTGGGAGTAATGGCCCTTCTTCAGGCAGATGGAGGGAAGAGCAGTGTCGACGGCCAGATTTTTCTTCCTCGTTGGCAGATGACTTTCTCAAACATTAATTTAGTTATAAATCTTCAGGAGAAACTTGAATATGCAGACCAAAGGAGCCCTCGCCAGCCAACTCGGGAAATCCTTCCATGCAAAATGTCTTTGTAACTTAATATTCTTAAATATTTCCAAGAGATGGGGTATGTCTGGAAAGTCAGTAGCAAAGTGGGATATATATGTCTGGTTTGAATCTGCATTATGTGCCCTGCATGTCTGAGGTGTGGGTGGCTATAGAGTGTTTCCTAGGTGCTCGTCCATCTTGGAGAAGGTCGTGACAACTGAAAGATGACTTTTAACTGATCAAGACTAATTTTGTGTCTTCAGCTTACTCAAACCAGATACAATTATCATTCTCCTCAGTTTTGAAAATCTCTTATTTAATTTTCTATAGAGCAAATTAAAGGTGGGAGACTGGGACCGGTCTGTGTGGAGGGACAGGTTTCTATGCAGGGGCTGTACATGTATGATGGGGGCCTTGCTGGGCACAGGAGAAGGGCTGTCACAGCCTTCCAGTCATGCAGGAAAGATGCAGGAAGGTGAGGGGATGGAAAATGGGTGAATAAGTAAGATTATGGAGAGATATGCCAGATTCCAGATTTACAAAGTGTGGGAGGAAAACACGCAAAGACTGAGGAGCTTTCTGGTACTTTTGGTGTAATAGCACATGCGTAGCAAATTACTCTTCTGCATCCGTATTCCTTACCTCCCTGCAGTGTTGTTCTAGGGGAGTCTTGACACTGCCTTTATGAAACCCGCTCAGAAGGGTTACAGTGAAAGTGACTGAGAGTTGCAGGGAATCCCTAGGAGATCCCAGACATTGAATTGGAAACCAATTCAAAAAGGCAAAGCGTTTAAACCTGGCTTTTAGTCCAGGCTTAGATAAAATTATTCTCTCCAAGATTAAGGATCAATGGCTTGGGGCGTTCACAGTGGACAGGTAACTGTAAGAGTGGGATACATAATTCACTTTTATCAGTGTTGCACTGATTTAATAAATGAAGCCAACACAAAGCATTTCATCTTTTTCCTAATTCAAACTTTCAGTGGCCATTTAGATTGTCTTAGATCTGAAGTACTCAGATGAACTATCAACTGTTATTTGTTGTCACTAAAATAATAATTTACTGTCAGAATTATTGTACTTAGAATGAATTTGGGGGGTTTATCCTTACATTTGTTACATTAGCTACTTAGATTCCCAAATCAAATATAATAAACAATTTGGCATAGGTTTGGGTTTTTTTGGGATAATTTTGGGGGGTTTTTAATACACTTGTATTATCACAATAAATCAGGGGGGAAAAAAGTGCTAAAATATTATTCTGTAAAGAAAAAGAAGTATAGATCAAAACCCTCTAATAGCTGTCTTCAATTTAAACAGAAAAAGAGAGAATGTAAGTTAGTAAAAATTATGTAAGAGACAAATTTGAAGTCTCTTTGCTGAGGTTTTTTTTTATGATTCAAGCATAAAACTAGAAGGATATTAGACAGGCTTCTCTTTGGGCAAAATTGAAGTATTATGGGTGTTACAGTCTAGAAATTTCACTTAAGTCTCAGAATCTCCTGGCATTTTTTTTATGTTTACTTTCAAGTATGGTTTTATTGTTACTGAAAAGCAGTATTTTATGTATATCATTAATGTAGCCTACAGTGCCATAACATTTTTTCTGGTGATCCTGTAGCTGCAAGATTTTCAAAAACCGATACCATCTTTTCCTAGATATTTCAATACAGCAGGTCATGAAGTAGGAATAAGAACAAAATGTTTTGAGGGCTGTGCTCCCACAACTTGCGTTTAGTCCAAGTACAAATACAGTGCCAAGCCTCTAGTGTGCACTTCTATTCACTTTTATTTTCCACTGCACTTTTATTTTCCACTGAAAAATAAGATAAGCTTTTGCATTCTAAGGCATATATAGACTGAAAGTAACATGTAGTTAGATGCAGCAGTTCAAAGATTTCACTTGAAAGTGTCAGGCAAAGTTTGCTCTTTTAATTAAAATTTCGCCTCATCTTGAGCAAGTAGTTTGTGAAGCCTTACACTGGAGTGCTCTTGGTTGTGGACCAGCACTATCTTCTTAACCACCTCATCAATTACTGTGGAGTAAAGTTCGGAGACTTTTTTATTCTCTGGATTTCGTATCTGTAGTGTAACACAGAAAAAGTCTTGAAATACATCAGTAAAAAGTTGAGTATCTAGGAGAGGTTCACACTGTATTTCTGCTTTCACAGGTAACAAATTAGCAGTATGAAAACTTCAGCCACCCCTCAGTGTCAATGTTGTTGGAGTCCTTATCCATTAAATGTAGGTGCAGTTTCTACTGGTACATTGTTCCATTCCTGGTATAATTTGCTGACTGTAGGGTCTTGTATCAACGCACCTTCCTGACATGCCCTAGGTCCACATCAGAGGTATTTTGCCAGCATCCCAGCATGAAACCATCAGCGCACTCTTAGGATAGCCATTAGTTTAGACACTCTTAGTCAGATATATGGTGTTTTGAATGAGTCATAGACAAATCATGATCAGCAAAGTGGTTGAGAGAGGAGTAGGTGCAAATTCTGTAATCAGGTGCAAATTCTGTAATCATGGGGTGATTAAGCAATGGTCCATCTTTTCTCAGAAGCATCAGGATTTATACTTCTGCGCCATCTGAAATTCGAAAGTGTGTGTTTCTGATATCACACCCAATTAAGGGAGGTATGAATGAGCACTTAACTGGCAGTTGGCTTGACTGTGTGAATGGCATTTTCAGAATGTGCAAACATAAAAGCTTCAGATAATCTGGCCTGTGGTACTTTTAATCTGAATAGTCCTGAAATCTGCTGGCAGATATGATTACAACTCCTAGTGTCTGGTTTGTTGCCTTTGCTTATTTGACCTTCACCCTTCTAATTTCAGCTAGCAGCTGAGATCTGACTTGGACTCTTGCTTCTTGTACGGCTGTAGCCAGGTTCACATGATCCCTTGGGTTTTAATGGATAGCTCTGTCTAATAATAAGATCTAGTCCTTTAGTCCTTACACAGATTTTATTGAGTCCCTATCTGGACAAATTTCTGTTGGAATTTACTTACATTTACTTCCATTAGTTTTGTTTGAATGTATTTACTACAATCTGTTTGTTGTTGGTTTTTTGTTTGTTTGTTTGTTTTTCTTCCTTTTATTAATATATCTTAGACTACCATTTCAAGTGTCATTTATAAGCAGAGTGAAAAAAAGGGTGCTGACCATTTGTGGAGCAGTCTTGTGGGATGCTTCTTTATCATTTCAAGGGAGGTTAAAGACCAGGAAAAGAAGAATGTGGTGTTTTTACTGGTAAGGGAAATAACAGCACAAGTTTTTTCAGAACAAAACAGCTTCCAGCTGAAGCAGAAGAGAGTATGGAGTGATTACTTTAAGCACAGAAAATCCTTTAATTCACGTTGATTGAATTAAGCTATGCACACATGTTTCCAGGAACTGCTTAATGCTTGTCCTCAGGTCTTTGTAAGTACAGTAAGCATGGATAGTAATAATGATCAAGAGCTAAATAGTCGTATCAAGACACAACAGTGTGTCATGAACTGCAGAATAAGTCATATCTGTCAGTCAGCTGGGCAGACAAGTAAGAAATCCTATCTGGTGGGTTAGGAAAGCACTTGTCTTCCTAATAATAGCTATGCTCTTGAAAGCTCCTGCTTTGCAGAACCAGGTGGTGGAGTGTAGTCCTTTACTATGATTTTTTTTCGAGTCACAGTCAAATAGGTCGAGGGGAAAAAAATGACTAATCAACCAACCAAAAAGTCACAAAAAAAAGCCCCACAAAGCTTAATTACTTGTTTTCTACTCTAGTATTTAGCTAGTTTTTGATATGTAGCAGGTTGCTTTCTGGCAGGTTGCTTCCTAATCATGAATGCACTTTTTTCCTTATGAAGGCCTATCTAAACATTTTTTTCCCTGCAATACACTGCTTCCTGGGAACTCACTGAAAATCAAACCCTGGAAAATAATTGTTTGCCCTCAGTTTTGCAGGGAAGCTTGCTCTCTTAGCTTTTTGACTTTGGTGTTAGTCCTTGTTTCCAGTGGTCTTCCCTCTTTGTCCATCTGTTGATTCTCTCACACATGGAGTTGCACGCAGCTCCTCTAGTTAAAACTATAGCCCCTTAAGTTTGCTGCACTGGATATTCAGAGATAGCCCTGAGGTTTCTAATTAGACTTTGCAGTGTAATTTATCTTTGATAACATCACCCAATTGTTTTAAATACCTATTTTTCTAAAAGAATTGAGGTCTTTTACATCTGATGTAAATTGAGAACAGTGGTTATGCTCACCTGAGTCAAAGGTGCTTTCTTCATGATGTGAGTGGTCATAATGAAAGAGCTCCAAAAGGTATCTCATTCCAGAGGGTATGTGTAGTGAAATTACTCTTATGTAAGAGTAGACCAGGAAGTGTGTTTTGTCCTGGAAACAGGGACTTAACGTGCGTCTCCCCTGATCTACATAGACAAAGGAAATCCATAAAAGGGTGGAGGAGGACTTTTGTGTATTTTCTCATAAAGACAATCAGCTAAGAGCTTCCTTGGAAAAGAGAAGAAGAGTGACACAACTCCATGCCCACTTTTCATGGACTACCACCAGTTCTGGATAAAGGGAAGGAGCAAATACTGCCTGGATAATACACTCCTTTGAAACCTATCCCTTGCCATAATCTCTCTGTTACTTTGCTCTGGTTTTGGTGAGGGGGGCTTTCTCCTGTGCAGTCTGTAAATGTTCTTATTCTGAGCCATACTTGGAGATGGGGCAGTTATACTTTCCACCAGGCTTTTGTGTTATCAAGGCACATTCAGAAATGACAAGGATTGTCATTGTCAGTATATTTAAGCCATTATGAAAAAGTGTATACTTGCGAATACACTTGTAATTTATAAAATACTGTGTTGACAGAACAATTGCACTTGTTTCCTTTGCTTGCAAGTGAAGTAAAATCAATTTATTGGCACCTGCATATTGGTACTTTCATGGGGGAATTTTTAGAAGCCTCCTCGATCCGTTGCTAGATTTGAGCATTCAGAAACTGAAGTCACAGCAGCCTACTGCATGCCATCTATCCACCTATTTTCTAACTGCTCTCTATTATGATGACTTGTCGCCATTCACACTCCATAATTACATTCTCAAGGTTATTTCCATCTCTGCTCCTGATGTGTCCAAAGCACATACATTTACACCTATTCATTTCTGACAACCGAGTCTACTTTTCTCCAATAATATATTTAATATGAGCATTTATCATCTTTTCTGCCCAGGAGATATGCAAGGGTCTTCGCTTGCACCACATCTCAAAAGCTTCAATTTTCTTCCTGTCACTATCAATAATTTATCAGAATTCACAGTCATAAGTTGCTACAGAAAGAAAATAAGTGTTTTACCAATCAAATGTTTCTACTTTTTTTTTTTTTTAGGTGAAATGTTTTTTCAGACTTTTATAAGGGAAACTGTGAATGGATAAACTGTTCTTTTTTTTGTTCTTTTTTTTTTTTCTTTTCCGTTTTTTATTGGACAGATTATGATTGGAAACATTTGATCCCATGTAACTGAATTTATGAACAGTCTCTGTAGCTAGAGCATTAAGCATGAAGTTAGCGTATATTCTGTTTGTCTTAATTAAGTAAAATGATTTTATTTATGCCACATTCAAGAGTAGCCTGCATTTTTTCATTAGCCATTTACTGGCTCTCTAATACTCGCTGCACAGCAGAGGCTGTTGTGGTAAAGAGCATTCATGAACATTCAAGAGCGTTCATGACTTCATGTTGTCAGCTGGAGGTCATTTAAAGTGAGACATTTCAAATTCAACTTTTCCATTCTGTGAAGTCCTTCCCAGATTTTTTATATTCCCCAGCCATTCTGCAAGGAAATCTGCAGTTACCTGTAGCTGTAGTAGTAGTGTATGGCTCTTTATGTTCTTTTTGGTATTTCTTCAAATAACAACACAGGTTTGGGGAATTTCTGAGTGTATGAGACTGCCTAGAGGAAATACCACTGAGGATATTGGGAAAGTTTGGTTATTTATATGTAGCCCATGGCAACTACCTACTGGAGGGAAGACCATATGAGCAGAGTCTCTCCCTCTCCTCCATTAGATGAGAATTGTCCTACGATCTGTTAAAAAATGACAACATGTGTGGTACTAACAAATTTCAATTAAGAGGGTCCTTCCTGAAAAGTATCAATTATATTTGTGGTGCTGCTGTTCTTGATTTTTTCCACAGGTACTATGTCTGCTGCTCACTGTGGAGAAAAGAATGATATGAAACTTTACAAATGAATATGAACTTGGAATTTACTATTATGGTTAAAGAAAGGTGTTTGATGAATGGATGTGCAGTCTCAGAGCTGTACTGTAATGATGGGGCCATTTCACAATGATGGATAGGTATGTGGTGTACTGTTCAGAGGCTTAAAGAGGGGTTGCATTTATCAAACTCATGGAGGCATCAAAGTGTTTGGGTATGACTCTGTAAGCAATAGAATCATTACAGTTTGCCTTTGAACAAAGTCAGGAATTATATTGATTATATGGGTTTATGCTGCTAGGAGAGCAACTAATGATGATTCAATCAATGTGTTTTGTGAACAGCTTGAGGGGATAATCATTAAATTGTTACACCACTGTACCATTTGGGAACTTGAATACGAAAGTTGGAATTTCAAACCTTTGTAAAAAACAATTTGCATTTGAATTAAAAATTACTGTTTTGGATTGTTCAGCTCCAGTCACTTCATCCTTTTGATTCTGTCAGTTAATGCACCGGATGTTTGCATCCATGCAGGTCATAAACCAGCATGACAATGCACTGACAACACAGTGGTCCAGCAAGCAGGGAATACTGAGTATTGGTGGAAGAAGATTTTCCTGAATTCAGGATATGTGTCAGCAAGGAAGGCAACTAAGGTTATTTAAGACAGTACTTGAACAGGTATTTAACAAAGCAGACAGTGAGCTGGTGTCTTTAGAAAGGACAGAATCTCAGGTATTGTGTAGACGAAACCAGCAGTTGGCTAGACAAGGCAAGAGAAAACATAGAAATGAGAAAAGCGTAGTCCTAACAAACAAGAATTCTTGGTAATACAAAGGCTGTGTTCCAACAGTCAGATTAAGTTCTCCATGATGGAATATAAAAAAGTCCATGATGGCAGAGTGATTGCTGAAGGTGGTGATATTAAATGCCAGCAGAGGGAGTAGGTTTATATGTATCCATTTACAATTTCATCAACATCTAATACCACTATTTATATCCTCCTATCTGAATTTGTCAAGGCAGCTCGTGTGTACTCTAATATGCTATAACTAGACTGTATCAAGCACAGACACTTGTTTTCTTAAGTACATCTCTTTACTGTTCTTTTTATCACTAGACACTGCATGCTTATAACTAATAATTTAAATTATCAGGAATTACATGCTAAAATAGTAAACTTCCTTTATCTGAGACCATTAAAACAGCAAGGACTTTTAGCCAGCATGTGAACATTTAAGGCACTACTTAGGTGTACTCATTTTTTGTTTATGGAATGCCATTGATCTATATTTAATCAATATTTTTTTAAACTTCCTTCAAGATCTGCTTAGCAGCCACCTCTAATCTGGCACATGGAGAAGAAAGCTTTCATGAAACAGTGTTTTTTCACCATTTTCAGTGTCATTTAGCTTGAGGTTGCCTGGATGCACTGTTAGGTTTGTATCCTTGCTTCAAAAACAGTAACAATATGCTCTCTCACACAGCTTCATAGTTAAAAAAAAAAAACAAAAACAAAAACAACCCCAAAAAACTTTAGATGAAAAAATACATTGACAAATCTATCAGATTCTGAATATAGTGAGCAAGAACAGAACAATTTTACTTCCAGGGAAGACAAAATTTAGCAATAGATCCTTAAACCTCTTAAAGAAGCAACTTCATATAGCAAATAAGTGACATTACAGGTAGAACACAAATACTGACATAATCTATGAATAAAAAAAAGCCCAAGGCTTTATAGTTTCCTGAATTTGAGCAAATCTGCAGTAATATTTAGTGTGTCTTACCAAACCCTTATTTTGGTGGTTTTCTCTGTGCTTCTTTCTAAAAGGTTTGTCCAATGGCCCATGGCCAGGTAGAAGTGGGAAAATGAGAAAAGGTATGAATGAACAGGAGAAATGGGAAGGAGCAAGGATTAATATACATGGGAGAGAATTTGCAGCTGGCCAAGCATTAGGGAGTCACACAAGCAAACAGAAAATGAAGGATAGAAAGCAAAATAAATAGCCCTGAGTGAATTGCAAGTGTATTAAACATCATTATTTGTGACATTAATATAATTTTGCCAAATTCAAGCTGAACCAGAGAAGCCAAATCCTGAGAACATGACTAAATATTGTTACAGATCTTAAAACTAGTTACACCCACAGTTCATATCTACTTAATATAAATGCTTCTTTCAAATTCAGTTTTGGTTTTACATATTTGGAAGATACAAAAATAATCTTTTCTCAAACTAGCTGAACAAACTTGCAAGAAGATTTAAAAAAACCCAGAGTATACCGTTAAAACTCAAAAAGATTGTTGTGGATTTCCTTTGCCCCCTATGAAGGGGAGCTCCAGGTCAACTGGAGATCTACATCAAAATATGTTGGGAGCTTTTGTTTCTGCGTGCTGTTTTGATGCTGCCATGGTTAGTGAATACTTTCTTGCTGAGCTTGGGGAAGAACATGTGTCACAGTGGTTGCAGGCGCACTTGGCAGTGACACAGCCTGCTATCCACAAAGGAGTGAACCTGACACTGTAGAGTGTTGACAGGTAAATGAAGGAAGCTTAAATTCTGGAAGTACTTAAATGTAATCTGGATAGAGATTTATTTGTTATGTGTCTTTTATCACTGCTGAATTTAAAAAGTAGATGTATAACTAGCAACAGTTAAGAGAGACCCAAAACATTTGCCTTTAAGAGTCATCAGAGCAACAAAATGCATAATGCTGCTGAGGAAAATGATTACTAACATGTGTATGGATGAGGGGAAAATTGGCAATTTGTTTTTCTGCTGAGTATTTAACCCTTTCACTTTCTACTTTTCAATACTGTCTAGCTTATATAGTTTAATTTTTGTACATGGAAAATAGGTGTGTTCATAACAAATGCCAATGTAAAGATAAAATTTTTACTTAGTATTGAGGTATGCATTGTTTTCCTAACTATCACCATTGCACAGAAGTTATAGTTCAGAAATTGAACTACATTGAAAACATAAATTACTCACATTTCAATATTCTTGTAAATTAGTGTGTTCTTTCCTCCAGATTTTTGGGGAATGGAAACAGTGAAATAAATTAATTGAAAAAGTTCAGTGTTTGATCATCAATGTAAAGAAAGCCTAAGGATGCTTTTATTCTGTTTGTATCAGCTGTTTTCTTTGTTGAGTTTTTTGGTGTTCTTTTTTTTTTTTTTTTTTATTAAGTTGTCTATTACAGATGGGCCCAGATCCAAATTGCACCACCTCTTCTCCATCCTGAATTTTGTGTGTGAGCTAAGTCTGGTTACAGATAACAATCTAAGTATCATGTACTAGAGCAGGGTGGAGTGGAGCTTGTCTAAAGAGCTGACTCCCTTGTTCTTTGGTCTTGGAGCTGGCATGAATTTGGCAGGTCTGAGCTAACTAATTTTTATATAATCCTCAAATAACTTAGAAATTGTAGACTGTCCAGTTACAAGGAGAGCCTGTTGTTTTGTCTCTGAAACTGTAAGGTGGTCTGTAGCTGCCCTTGGCTTTATAAATTTGAGTTTATTTTGTTGGTAGTGTTATTCACTGGGAAAGAACATGGGCCCATTTCCAATGACAGAGGGTGTGAAATGATAAAAAGTAGAAGCGATAGGTGGATCTAAAGGGAAAAAAAAAGTCAGAATTTATAGGAAAGCAAAAGGCAGCCTCATTCCCCATAATTCAGCAGTGACCAAATGGCCGTGGAATCAGTTTCCTATTTAAATAATGAAGTTCCATGATGTGACAAAGAATGACATGCCGAACGAAGGATTTCCTTAGGAAAAAAAAAAAAGTAGTCTACACAGCTGTTTTTAAATGCACATCGCTCCCTTCCCCCATCTCTTTGGCTTCTTCTTTCAGCATAAGACACACAACATACAAGTTATTCAAGTTTGGAAACTAGTTAGTGAAATTTAATTCATAAATAAGTGCTAGTGGGTTTAGACCATAACAAGTTTCCTCATTTATTTTTATAAGCAGTTGGAGTAATTTGCAGACATTGGCAACAGAGGTGAAGTGTAAAGGTTGCTTTAGGTAGCCAGCTTTTGTGTAACAAATGGTGAGGAAAATTGACACTAAACAGGATACCTGCAAAAAGATACTTTTATATCATAGAATTTTGAAGCCATTGAGTTGTGGTATCAGAAAATTATGTAAAATACCAAGGTCTGTGCAGGATCTATACTTGGAAATATGTCCTCTAAGATAAATTCTTAGAGGAAAGAAATAAAATAGATTTTAATATTTTTTAAATCATCTTTTAATTGAAGGTCTGTCACTGTGAGGTAAATGGATTTGTAAATCACTTACATTGGCAAGGAGTTAGCTTCTGGTAAATTAATTGTACAGACAATGGAGTAAAATCTGTCTTGACAGGTAAAAGCATTTGTTCATTCAAGTGACAGGAAACTTTCCTAAAATTCAGGCTCGTACTTAACATTAGATCTACCAAGAAATTTCATTCTGCAACAAGGTCCGATGTTTTAACATTTAACACTTAAAAATTTCTGAACCGGTGCGAACAATAGACATCCCAAAACCTCCAGTACCATGTATTTAGAATTAGATAAAAGTTTTACATTGATTTTTCCATTTTTTTTTAGTAAGGTGAAATGGACTGATAGTATTTAACCCCATAAAATATGAAAATATACAAATTAAAAGAAGCCAAAATTTTAGTTGAAATAATGTTATATAGTGAAAAGAAAACAATAACTCATAAGGCTTTTAATTTTTCTTTATAATGTCAAATTGACTTTTGGAATACATTGTTGTTTTTAATTGTTTAATTCTGCACCTCAGTTTGACTTTTTTTTTTTCCTCATTAAGTAAGCCTGGTAATTACTATATTTGAGGAAATTTATCTGTTTGGCTTGAAAGAAAACAGTTACTTTAGGTGATACAGAGTACCTTCATGTGATAAAATCCTAATGCAAGCAATGTATTTTGTAGTTTTTACATGATATCATGGTGAAGATAAACAGGTAGGAACACAATATTATTTTAACTCTCTAATTTATGTAATATGATATTGTTCCAACTAAAAGAAACTTCATTTTCTGCCTCTGCCTAAATTTTTCCATTAGTGAAGGCAAAGTCCAACATTGGATGATTCAGATTTGGTAGCTATCAGTTATATTAGGCACCTGATGCTGGTTGAGTTATCCCAGGAGAAGCTCAGCTGCCCCCGCGCCCCCCCCCCCCCCCCCCCCCCGGCCGCGAGGCCCCCCCCCCCGCCGCGCCCCCCCCCCCCCGCCCCCCCCCCCCCCCCCCGCCCCCCCCCCCCCCC
>JANIJG010009630.1:19685-58841 GCA_024611175.1 Megaceryle torquata | reverse complement strand
CCGCATATTTTTTCCTTTGGAAGACAGAAACCCACAACTGCTTTTTTTAAGTTTTCGACTTCCGAATTTTTTTATGCCCCCCCTCGCTTTTTGTGTATCCCCCCAAGAGACCCTCCCCCCCCCCCCCCCCCCCCCCCCAATGCTGAAGTCTCACTGCAAATTCATGAACTGTGTTAGTTTTGTCTTAGAAAATTTTAGCCCAGTTGAAAATAGGTACAATTTCTCCTGCAGCTCTGGCTGTCCTGCTAATAACAACTGCCTGAAGGCATTTACTTTGCAGATCAGAAACCTGGAGATTTTTTTGTCCTGATTTTTTGTCCTGAGGCAGTTCTGTTCTTACAGCTCTGGCTTTACTAATGAATGGAGGCCGTTAATGATACTGTTCTGTGGAAACGTCCTCTTTCTTGATCGGCGTACAACAATAGTTTTGTGAAAAAACATTAAGTAAACTTATACATCCTGGTCAAATTCCAGTTCAGATAATAGCACCCTGCTTATACAGTTCATACAATTTTAACCAGATAATATATTGAAGTCTCTTAACCTAGTCTGTAGCATTCCATGGTTTAGTTAAACAGTTGTTGCATTTTGTTTAAGGGGTGGTCCCAGCTAACTGATGTATAAAGTGGGCTTCCCATGGTTGTTTTTTGTTAGGTTGCTTGGGGTTTTTTTACAAGATATTCTGGAGATAGAAAAGTTACAGACGTGTCAAACGTTAATTTTCTGTCAAGCTTGGTCTAATTACTACAGTGATAGAAATGAAGTCTGACTTTTAAAAACGTTACTGATACACCATTTTACTGCTAGCCTTGTTCTTAGACCATGTCTTAAATACACTGATCTCTAAGAACTTTGATATTACATTTGCTATGGGATAGGATCAAGGCAGTTTTTAAAAATAAAGGCAGATAAAAACATAACAGTTACAAAGAAAGTCAGCTTACTACTTTTTATCACATCCCAAGGGGGCATATTAAGCATTGTTTGGGGATTTTTTTTCTGTATTTTAAAGGGATCAGGGTGGATTTTTGATATCCATGAAATTTGACACATTGGGCTTATAAAAACAGCATAGCAGAGAACATCCAATACAGGAATCAGATTCAACACAAATCAAAACTGAAGTGTGAGCTGATACCAAATTCAGAAGGGCCTTGTAGCAGTGAGGCTTCTGCAACTATATAAACATGACCTCATTCTTTGCTGTAGAGAAGACACAATTCTTTACTTTTTGGATTACAGCAGTTGGACTGTCATCACCTCTCTGCATCTGCTTTACAAAAACCCAAGCATCTTTGTAGTGCATATATTCTGGTGCTGTTTAGAGTATCAGGTATGGTAAGCAAATTTTATTTCTGTTCTGCAGTACATCTGGAGTATCTCATTAAAGTACAAGTACTTTGAGAGTAGTAATATGCTGCTTTAGAATATCTTTAACAGTTGTAAATTTTCAAATTGTTTAATGTTCAGCAGTAACCTTATAAACTCCTATGTTAGTTTACTGATGAGTAGGTGAATCAAAGTACTGATTGGTTAAGTAGCCTCAATTCATTAGTGGTAATGCTGGAATTAGTGTGACCTTCTCACCTAAAACCATAATCCTATTGAAACTAGCAGAATTTTGTTATTGTATTCAGTGGGGCAAAAATTGCCCCATGACCTAAAGTTTTGCTGCTTCTCAATTATATTTTTTCACCATTTAAAATAAAGCTGAAGTAGAACCCTGTATAAAGGGAATTCAGGCATTATTTTAATGTGGGTATAGAAAAAATTTACTATTTGCAATTAAAAAATGTGTCAGTTAACTAACATTACTGCAGTTATACCAACCTGTTTCTACAGTTAACTAGAGAAGGGATAGTTGTATGGAACAGAAAAAATAATATACTTCCAAGTATAGAAACTGTGTGTGGAGATGTGGAATTTCTTTATGGAGATAAACCACCACAATTCACTATGCATTTGTCTGAAATCTGCAAAGGGGTGGAAGATGCAGTAATATGACTTATTCTGCAAACATTTATTTTTATAAAGCTGGTTTTGGTTGTTTTTTTTTTTTTTTAACTTAAGGAATTAAATTTCTATTTTGGAAATCAAATTCTCATGTGGAAGTTATCTTTTGTAGGAACACAAACTCCCAAGATCATGGACAAAATAATATAAATTGGAGACAGAGACATTCCAAGAAGCCAAGTTAAACATCTGAAATCATTAAGGTAAAGCCATTAAAAAAAAAAAAAAAAAAAGTGGAGGGGTTTTAACACTTTTTATTTGCCCCAATGGTAAATGAAACCTAAGGCTGGCAACAGAATGTGGAAGGCTTGTTAGGAAGAGGAGAGGTTTTAGCATGGAGGGACTGAATCAACTTTTATGGAAATGCTTTCTGCAGGAGCTCAGTGAGGGCTCTTTTTTGTCTCTCCTATCTGAAGGATGGAAAAAACCCACAATAATTTGGGGATTTGATTGTATATATTAATGCTCCAAAGTAAAATGCTGAACAATGATAAAAACTATACCTTAAGTTCCTGGAGAGAGAACCAATTTCAGATTTACTGCAGGCAGACATGAATTTTTAATGCATCCTAATTTCTCAAGCATTTTCCACAGTATATGGTATTATCTATTTGACATGTTACTGTAAGTAAAAATAAGTCTTTAAAACTGACAAAGTTAAACATGTCTTTCTTGCCACTCCAGAATGTTCAAACCAAAAGTTTAGCTGCAAGTTGTTCATGCAAATCAAAATCTAATCTAATCTAATTTTTTTTTTAACTATAGACCCTCAAAGACAATTTGAGGAAAGCACAATTTGCTGAACAGACTTAGTCTATATATAGTCAGAAACATTAAAAGGGACTGACTTTTCCTTGTGTTTATGGCCCAGCTCTGTTAATACTACTATTTCAATGTGAGTTATAACTTAAGAAAGATCATAGTGAAGTATTTTTACTTTGAGAAGGCAGCATTGTAGAAACTCAAATGGAAAATCTGTTGTTAAAGTGAAGATCAGATGAAACACTAGAGCCAAACAGCACAGATTACATGCTGTATGTTCAGGCCACTCCAAGTAAAACAAAGCCAACTGCAGATATAATAGACAAGGGAATGGGAAAAAAAAAAAACAAACAACAAAACCAAAACAAACCCACAAACAAAATAATATGAAATATTAGGCCATTATTGTGTTATATTTGAGGAAGTTGTGTGAAAACTCAAGAAAAAAGACACACAAACTTGAAAAAAAACCCCACATTATTACAAGTCATTGTAATTATCTGGATACCAAAATCCCTCCTATTTAGTGTTAACTGTGGTAGTGAGAGATCTGCCAGTACCCAAATTAGTCTGGCATTTTCATGGTGTCAAATACTGTAATATGTACAATTGGCAAAGAACAACATAGTTTCATGCATCGAGTGCCAGCAGCAACACCCTGCTAGCAATGTAGTTTAATGGAGGCTATCAGACTGGAGCATACTGAAACACTTCTCTCTTCCTCTTTTTTTGGCAACCTTGAAAATATAAAGACACAATTATTAGACTGGAATTTACATCACCTATTTTTCGAAATGTATGATTAACATATTACCAGCATCACGCCTTTATGAAAAAAAAAAAAGGATTTTGTTTCTTATGTTTGTCCAGACATCAAACACATGAAGTAAGGAAACAGTTCTTGGCACCTGCATGAGACCATCACTTGACACCACATGCACACTCAAATTCTGATCAAGGGTTTTCCTCCAGATTTTAGGGCATCAGTGTATTGAATAATTATTTATTTTTCTTTTATGAGTCATGGCAAGAGACATATAGATGTCTCTTTTTTTTTTTTTTTCTTTTTTTCCTAAATTTAGCAGCACATCATGTAGATGAGTATGTATATGCTTAACCTATTGAATTAGAAATGTAAATGTGTGTCCTTGTTTATTTAAATATCAAACACGATATAAAATAAGATTAACTATAAAATAGCACTTGTAAGATAACCATAAGATAAAATAGCAAAGTGACTGACAAACTAGCAATGCCTAAATTAATTTCCAAAACATTGTTTTGAATACTAATTTCAAAATTTCTAACATTTATTGCAAATTATATAAAATCCTACATGTAAAACCTATTTTCCTTTCTGTGTAGTGCTACCGAATAGGCAGCACTTCGAGACTGTGATCCCTACAAGCTCTAGTGAAACTACTGTGAGTAACTTCTTGCAGTTTTCATAAGACAATTATAGTGAGCTACCCATTCAGAATTAGTTCACATTAAAACTAGCTATTATTTTCGCATTTGCTTATAGTTTATTGGCATTAAAGTTACACGTCTAACGCAAAACAGGTCGGTCCTGGTGGCAGAGGGAAAGAGTCTCCAGACCCCAAAAGGAAGCAGCAGTGGGAGTACAAGTGGCTGAGACACAAAGCTGTCGGTGACTTCTTGGTCTTTCTTGCAAAATATGTAAGATTAAGTGCTAACTAAGCAGCGCTTTAAGTAGTCTGCTGCAGGCCACTTCTTGTTTCCCTGTTTGAAGGAAAACGAAGGACAAATTTGGCTCGGGGATGCCACCTTGTCCTTGAATGGGATGAATAACAATGCGAGGGACCTTCGGGCTGGGAGACAAGCTTACTCCCCTCAAGCGAGAAATGCTTCTCGCCTTTCACGTAAGTGTAGTTTCCTCTGTTCCCTAGGAGGATCACAGTGGGACACCTCCAGCCAAAGTCCTCCTGAGGCATTGTGCCTCGATGGGAGGCGGTTAAATACAGATGGCAAGGAGGTATCTCAAGACAATGGAGCGTGGGAAGGCACCCATCTCCCTCTGGGAATCAGATGAACAAGCTTGAAGAAGTGACAACCCTGGCTGTTACGTGGCTTGGGCAGGCAGGGAGACAGAGCTGACAAGGATGCCTATGTAATCAAGTCCTGTTCTTGGAAATCAGTAATGGGTAAACTTAATCAGTACTTTTCCAATTGTATTTTAATGCCTGTTTGTTGACTGTAAAATTTCTCAGATCAAGAAACTTACATAAAATTATATAAAAGTTTCCCAGTAGAACCTCCTCATCTGAGTGTTTAGTTGTGGTGGTGGTTTTGGGATATTTTATTTTTGATGAGCTTTGCCCATTTTCTTCTGTTAATCTAAAACTCTTGTTCGGGTTCCTAGTTCCTTTCATGGTGGCTTCATAGCAGTTCTAATTTAAGAGCTGCTTATCATCTCAGTCCATCAGGAGCATGTCTCTCTCCCCTTTCATCTTTCTGTAATCTTCCATTGTCCATATCTATCAAATGTCCGTTGCTTTTTGCAGATAATGAGGCCCTCTCCTAATCAGTTCCTCCTCTATTCTGTTGCAGCTGATCACCTCCACTGCAATCACTGATGCCAAATCCCACCAGACGCTCCCCAGCTTCCTTAAAAACTCTTCAACTTTTTAAGTGACATTTCTGCTCCAGCATCAGCCCACAGACCCACTGCATCATTCAGGGCTGTCGCTTTCTTTTCTGCTGCGACAGTAGATATTGCCTTGTAAGACAGAGCAGCAGCACCAGGCAGTAAACATTCATCCTTTTGGTTAGAAATTAGAAACCTGTCCCTACATGGCTAATAGATGTCACCATACTCTCCTCGACCTCTGTCACCTCCAGCTGTTTGCTGGACTCGCCTCTGACCTGCAAGCAGCGATGTGCCCTCTGCAGGCGAGGTCTGCTCTTCCACCCTGGCTTTCCCGTACCGGCGGAGCACACCGTGACACGTTTCGCAGATGAGCACCTGAAGCTGTGTCGGCGGTCACGTTTTATCGGTAAATATTTGAAAAGTTGGCGAGGGCCGCCGTCTGGGGCGAGAGCCATTTAGCACAGACTCTCGCTGGCCATCAGCTGTCAGAAGGCGTCAACCCCCACAACCTCCCTCGAGAGTTTGGCTTTTTTTTTCCCCTTCCCCTTTTTTTCTCCTTTTCCTCCCGAAATGACCCCTTCGCAGGGCGAGGGGCAGTGCCGGCGATCCCCCGTGTGGCAGATGCAGCTGCCCGGACAGAGACTGGGGCTTGCCAAAGACCCGGGCCCTCAGCCCATCTTTGCCAGGTGCTTGCCCCAACTCATGAGTCCAGTGCACTCTCGATGAGGGTGTAAATGGAGCCCCGCCCGAGCCCATTTTGAACTTGTTCCCTCGGAGCAAGTGGGTTTTGCCGTTGTGTTCTCCCCTTGAACTAGGATGCCAGCCAAGCCCTCACACCACATCACACCGCACCCCCTGTTTGGGTATTTCTTCTGGCTATCTGTATTTATGTGTATAGCGCTGAGGGAGCCCTCACCTCCTTTTGGGCGAGCGACTCCCTTTCTTGGGTACCCTCGAATGGGAGATTTTCGCTTCTGTTAATGTCTGCGTGTTTTGGATCATCTTTCTAAAAAGAATTAAGGTGTAGTGGTCTGTTCCCCCCTGACATCGGAACTCATCTTTTACTTTGGTCTGTGGGAATGCCGAGTAATTTTATTTGCAATAAATCCACAGTTTGGGTAGCTACCGCCGTCTGTTTTGTGGGCGCCGCCACCGCACGCCCGAACCCGGCAAAGGACCGCCACAAGGCCCCGCCAGCAGCCGCTACCCGCCTGCCCCAACCGCCCGGGTCACCTGAGGCCGGGTGCGGCCGCTGCCCCCGCCCACCGCAGACCCGGCCTCCGAGGCGGCCCTTGGCGAGGCGGCGGCGAGTGCGTCCGGGCGAGGCGCGCTAGAGCGGGACCCGGGCGAGCCACAGGAGTGGGGAGGGGCGGCGCGGAGCCTTCCTCCCGGGCTGTTCTTCCCTAGCCCAACGGAGAGCGGCACTGCGTCCCCGCGGCGCGCGCTCCGCCGGAGCTTCTACCTCGCCCCGGCCCCGGCCGTGGCCAAGCAGCTCCCCGTCTCTGCGTCCGCTGCCGGCGGAAGCCAGCAAGCCGAGCGGCGGGAGGTAAAGGCCGGCGGAGTCTGGCGCGAAGCGGCGGGGCTGGGGTGGAGCCTCGCCCTCCCCCTGTTCCCGATAGGGCGCGGGGCCTGTGCTATTCGCCATTTCGGGGGCGGGGAGGCGGCCGGTCTCCGCGGCGGCTGCGGGCAGCTTCCTCCTTCCTCGCTCCGCCAGCGGG
Source organism: Megaceryle torquata (assembly GCA_024611175.1). Classification (NCBI taxonomy): domain Eukaryota; kingdom Metazoa; phylum Chordata; class Aves; order Coraciiformes; family Cerylidae; genus Megaceryle; species Megaceryle torquata. The sequence continues at coordinate 51,737 of JANIJG010009630.1, read as the reverse complement.
GGTGCGAGGGCTCTGCTCGCTTCGTCCCCCCATCAAGGCAAGGGCCAGGGGCGCTGAGGGGCCCGTTTCCAAGCGGCCCTGGAGAGGAGTCCCCTGCGGGTGGGAGGGGAGGCAGGGGGTCGGGCGCTGTGCGGCGGACCACGCTTGCTATAAGGGGGCTCGCCCATAGGTCATGGGGTCCTCCATAGCAGCTCCTGCGGGGTAGAAGGGCTGGGGCCGGGGGAGCGTTGTCGCTAGCGGTGGGTAGGCTCCTGGGCAGGGCAGGCCCAAGAGGCGGCCGCGTCCCAAGGTCCTTCCCGCGGGCTTCGCGAGCTGGGGCTCCTGCCGTGTCGCCGCTCCCCGCCGCTGTGATGAACGCTGCGGGCGCCCCTCAGCGTGAGGTGCCGGCTCCCCGCCTTCCAGTGGCTCTTCTTCGCCCGTCACCGTGTAAAGCGTGTTCGAGGTGCCTGATCTTACCCTTGGAACCACCAACTCCCGCGCCAGGGAGCCCTGGGGAGGGCCGCGGCCTGCCCTGCCGTGCCGACAGCTGTGGCCTGTGTGGCGGCACTGGTCGTTGTAGGAAGGGTCAGGGCTGGCAAGTCGGTGGAAACACTTAGTCCGTTTGTCCCGAGCGAACGATGTGAAGTGTCCCAGAACTTTAGAAGCGTCTCATAAAAAAGAGCCCCTCAAGATAACTTCGTCCCGTGCAAAATGAAATCGAAAGTTTTGTAGCACTTTGAGGGCATGTTTTGAACAGTCGAGAACGGCTGAAACGTGTTTATAGTGTGTTTATTTATGTACTTTGTAGTATAGTATTACCATGTGCTTTGGACACAGTGTGCAGTTTAGTTTGGGGGAGCCTAACTTCAAAGGAGAAGAAAAAAACCCAAACATTTATTTTTACTTTCCTTAGATCTTGCTCTGAATGACTAAGAACAGTTTTAAGAGACTTAAAAGTTTTTTATGCAGCACCTTGACAAAGTTTTGTATGCATCTGAAGTCCTCGAGTAGGACCTAACAGTGAAAAGATGAGAATAAATCATATAGAACCTAAGCAGAAAACCTCCAAAAGTATTTTGTTACTTGAAATAACCAGAGAAAATAATTGGGTTGCTCTTCATCCATTTCACCTTCACGGGAATAAAAGCCTTGGATAATATGTCTTGGGATGTGATTGAAGAGCCAAAAATTGAGATCTAAACCTGAAGCAACTTACAGAATGGTCGAAAAAAATGAAGTATGGTATACATACGTAAACATGAGATTTTTAGCCCTGATTCATCTGTGTACACTCACCATGACTAGGGCAGGGCTTGCTTGTGTCATGTGTTTACAGCACTTTCAAGTTGAAATAGTTTGTGTTTCTACTTATATAAAGAGCTTATGAAGGAAATGGAGCAGCATCAAAGCACATCTTAAAAATACTTTTAATTTCTTTTTTTATAGGCTTTTGGCTGTTGTGTTTTGCTTTTGTCTCTGGAGTTGAAATGTTTTGTTTTGGTTTTTGTGTTCTTTACAGGGATTTTTTTTTTTTTTTTTTAATAACTCTCCCTTTTCTGTATTAACAATACTTTTCATCTGGAAGCAAGGTTCTTGGTGAGGTTCTCGCATTCTTACCAATGTGAACATGCAGTAGGACCTGACAACAGAGTTAGCCTAGGCATGGTGTTGGGGAACATCCGTAGTGTACTTACAGCTGTTTCATTTTTATGGTGTAGGTGGATTGTTACTTGTGACCTTGCCTGTTTTACAGAAGAGGAATGAGTTGTGTTGAATTGGTGCATAAATGCATTGTAATATGGACTTGGAGGGGGGTAGCGCTGAAGTGTTTCATGGACTCTTATCTTTCACTCCTACCCATGTACTGATCTTTAGTCTACGCTAAATGGTTGATGTAATCAATCTAATTATTATTTTTAATAAAATTCTACATGTGAATTTAGCTCTGGTAAAACTTCCTGAATAATTAATCTTTGGGTTTTAGAAAGTTGCTGCCTTTATTTTTCTTACAGAGGCTCTGCTACTATAAAAATGTCAGTAGGCCGTTAATTAGCTGTCAGTTGTACTGTCTCTCAGAATTAAGTAAGGCCATACATTGATATATTTTCCCGAATCCCGCTGTGGTTATGAAGGAGGCTAAGTTTTCCATCTGTTTCTTCTCAAGACTCCACCGGGGATTTTTGATCTACTGGTGGGTTGGTTTATAAAACTGATCTGTGTTCCATCTCTAAAATTGCGTGTGTTAACTCAAGCCACCATATAAAACTATTTAAATGGACCTGGCTGATGTTTTTTACAGTCATACGAGGTGAACTCATGCAAATTACTTTCTGAAGGTAAATGACAGGGTTAAGTTTCTATCAAGTAAGTAATGACAGTCATTTAGAGGTCCTAAGCTTTTTTGTTGATTGTACCTAGATCACGATGAGGTCATCTATTAGTGGTTTACATTAAGCTGAAAGTAGTTTTTATCTTTTTAATAGCTGTGTGTGCTTGCGATGTTCAGCTGGCCTGGTGGCTTCAGCACTGGAAGTGCTTTTGAATGCATGAAGTAGATATAATTGCCCTGGTAGGCTGGTATCTAAATTACACAGACCTAGGACCTGGTATGTGCTTTTATTTTTATTTTTCCCCATAAAATAGTTATTATATCTACATGAATAAGCTATTCTCAGTCCTATCTTGCTTTCTCGATGTGGTTTTGTTTCTTGCTTTCTTTCTTAATTTGTAATTGTATGATGCAACTGGAATCAGTGTGAGTTGTCTAAGTGTATTACGTTTCACTATAGTTTCTTCCTGTTTGGGAAATTCTGGAGTGGTTCTCGTGTTACTGTTGCATGTGGACAACCACCAAAGGTCACAGACAGCTTTGTGTTTCTTTCCAGCCTAAGTCTTCAGCTTCCTGATATGGCCACTTGTGTTCTGAGGTCACTGGTTAATAGATAACACCTTGGTGAAAAATCTGGCTTATGTTCCAGTGCTCCTTGTGCTCCGATGCTCTCTGGCAATCATGGTCTTCTCATCAGTCTCATGTTCCTGCAAGTGCTTTATGCAAACCTGAATGCATCTTAATTTTGTTTCTGTGTTTGAGCCTGTGCTGAAGTTCAAAAACTAGTGTGTAACAAACCTTCATTTAGAGTCACAGACCTGAAAACTGTATGAGGCTGTTAGGAGTGAAGTGTCAGCTGGGGATAACCAGAGTGCAGCACTGTATGTGTCATGGACTTGAAGGTCTTAAGCAAACCTGCAGGTGGGAAGAGATTATACTGCAGAGAAGTTGTTCAGACAGTGCTGCCTTTGAGTTGTTTTGTGTATCACACGCAAGGGAAAGGTGTGGAGCTGAGATGACTTTTTATGTGGAATCCCCAGAACCAAGACCTGGTTGCATTGTGGAAGCCCTGTTAGGTGTCTGTATACGTCAAGATTTATGCTCCGGAGTCCGAGTCTTAGACAGCCACTTCTTTTTGTTCCCAGCTGCGTTAGAGTTGCAGCATCGGCTATAAGAAACTAAACCTCTCTTCATTTGCATCAACAGCTAAAGAAAGCCATGGTTTGGGGAAGTAGCATTTGCATTTGTTGCCAGGCCTGACTGCTGCCAGTGCAGAAAACTCTATAAAGTCTTTTTTTAATGTTCCACTTTTCCTTCTTTCATAATGCCAGCTGCATGCGTGTACCCATAATAATAAACATCACCTGTGATCTTCAGTAATACTCCTTTTAGACGGTATCTTCTCATCTTGAAGGAACCAGTCCTCAGCCTTGCTGCTGCCCTTTTGCTGGCTTTCCAAGCACTAAAATAAGTGCTTATCCTTTGGCCAGCTCTAGTCACAGGAAAAAAAAAAAAATCTGAACAAAAAATGCTTGAGAAACAGGAAACAATAATATAGCAGAATACATCAGTATTAAAATCAACCATAGTAGGATAGTCTTGCTTAGCTTTATAATGATTTTTTTTTTTTTATCAGCATCAAGTATTTTGTGCATTAGACGATATCACAGCTTCTTAGCTAGGTATTACCAGAGTTGCAATTTATAAAAGATTGCAAGCCATTTCCAGCAGCTTGGAGAGGCACCAAGTCTTGAACTGCAGATCCAGGCACTACTGTGTGTATGAAGGCTTTTCAGAGGTGTGGGTATTAAAGTTCATCTGGAGAGGATGTGAAAGGAAATTCTGTTGTGCTGAGAAACTTAATTCTACAGAGATGTGTTACTTTGATTTACTGCCCTTCAGCCTGACTTTTGGATGCGGGCAAGTCACAGCTCCATCTGTCAGGAGTTCTCTTTTCTCTTTCTAAATACCCATCTCTGTTGCTGTCATATAATGTGGAGCAGGAATGCAGTTTAAGTGGTAGTGCTGATTGCAGGTGTGAAACTGTAGAAGCACCACCATAACCACAAGTCTGTTCTACTTCACTGCAGCCTGGTGGCCAGGCATGGGTCACAGCAAAGCAGCTGAGCAATGTGGAGTCTTCACTGGGGACAGCCTAGGTAGCCTGAGAGCTCTGCCTCATTGGCAGATCTCCCCTGAAAGCCGAGTTTAGCGTGGGCATGAGTAACCTTTACTTCAGCATGCTGCCTTTACTTCAATAACCTTTACTTCAGCTGCTTTACTTCAGCAGGGCTGTGAGCTATATGGGAGGCTACCAAAAAATGAAGGAGGGAAGATATAAAAGGATCTGATATCAGAGTTCTCTTAGGGCTGGAAAGACATTTTGCAGATAATCTTACAATGTTATAAAAAAAAAAAAAAAGGGGGGGGGGAAGCCCAATACCAAGCAACAGTCCTCTCCACCTAAACAAGGGAAAAACCTGCTTGTTGATTTTTTTTGTTTTTTTACCTTGTCAGGCTGCATATCTCCATGCTCCATAGTCCCAAGGCCACTTGTTTTTTTTATTTTTCTCATGCTCTTGGGCTTTCTTGCCATGTCCCAAGCTTTGACCTTCAGTGTACAGCGAAGGGAAAGTGAGTAGCTTTTACCAAGCAGACCAGCAGACCTGGTGCAGGAGAAGGTGCTTACTGATAGCTCTCTTCCTCCTACCTTACTGCTTTAATCATGTGCACCCAGCAGGAGCTTACCTGTCTTTGAGAGAGTGCTTTTCTGAGAGTTTATGCTCACCTGTAGAGGGCCTTTAGCAAGAGCAGCTTTCCAGCTTAAAAGAGAACTGTGTAATGAGGAGTTGGACAGCTTCTGTCACCTGTCAAACACCGCTGCAGGTTAACTTCTCATTGTGATGTGGCATGTGGAGAAGAGCTTTTGAGTCCTTACGAAATAGGGCTCTGCTTTTCCTTAAAGCTGTATTTACTGTCTGAGCATCTCATTTGGATGAGTTTGTGCTGATTTTGTACTCTTGAACTGTGTGTGTAGTTGATGTTTTTGTTTTTAACTCAAAACAAGATTTATTTTTTTTGCAGCTGCCTCAAAAGAATCTGGCCCAGGCCATACACAAGGCTTAAAAAAAAAAAAAAAAAAAAAAAATCACAAAAGTGGAACCCCCTCCCAGCAGAGCAGATTGCATAAAGCTAATGAATTGAGATGTATGTCTTACACTTGGACAGAATTTGATGTGAAAAAGAGGACCTTTGTTAAAACTGTTGCAATAGCCAAAGCCCTTGGAACAGCCAGTGGAAATAACACTGAGAGAAGAAAAAGAGCAAAAAAGATGCTTGAAGTGCTTTTAAAAAGTGCTTTGTCTCTAACTGGGTATGGATTTTCACATTAAATAACAAAGTGTTCAGGTGGTTTGTTCTGTTGCTGAATGCTGGCAGAAATGGAAGAACACAAAAGGCTCCCAGACTGGCTCCTTTGCTACTCTTCTGCTTATTGAGAATAATCTGCTGGAAGGCATTTGCTTTTTTTCTTCCCTTTTTTACCTTCTGGTTTTTAGAGAGGGGACTCAAATGTTGTCCAAAAAGAAGAGCTTCTTGGTTTTTAAGTACAACTAGAGAGTATGATGATTCAGTCTCAGTTTGGGCTGCTTTTTTCTTGTGTTTGTATTTAACTACTTAATTGTTTTGCTCCATTTATGAGACTTAAAGGTGCAAATGAACAAATGTGGAAATAACTTTTGTATTTTAAACCGTGTGTTAGAGCTTGATTCAGAAAGCAGAAATAGGAGTAGTGGAAGTGATGTAGCATTACACTGTTATCAGGTACATTTCAGCCTTTTTGTTCTGTTCTAGGCTGAATTTATATTCAGAGATTAAATGTTCTTTAAAATCGCTTTTGAGTGGCTTCTCAGGCTTTCCTGGTGTGGTTTTTGTGAAGCCACGTGTTTGAGTGAGGTGAATAGCATTATCTGTCTGCAGCCTGTCCTTTACTTTTGTAAATTTGGAATCTCATCATCAGGTTTTTGTGTATGTGAAGTGCTCTGTCTATTTCAATAGTTCTTAATGCTTTGGAGCAGTGCAGTGAGGTTAGATGCAAAATGGGAGACAAGTTTCTCCATCTCCTTTGAAGACTGCTACAAAGTAATTGAGCTGTCAAGTTGCCATATTTGGAGTGTGATGGACTATTTGTTCCAAACTCTTCACCTGATTTAGTTGTGTATGCCCTGTATCTGTATGGTGGTGTTTTGTTTTGGTTGGTGGTCGGGTTTGTTTTGTTTTGTTTTGGTTTGGGTTTTTTGTTTGTTTGGATTTTTTGTTTGTTTGTTTGTTTGTTTGAATGAATGAAAGCACAAGGCCATTGTCAAAAAAGCAAGCTGTAGGCTAATATGTACACTGGAATTAAGTCAGGCTTTGTGTAGACCTAACATCTTTGGTGTGTACACAGTAGATTAGGAGTTTGCAGTCACTTTGATAAACAGAAGCGCAGTGTTTTAGCTCCGGTAGGGCACTGTAAATAAGTGGTGTAAATAACATATTCTGATTTTGATGTACCAGGTTTTCTTTGCCTAATTCCCCACATGATGGAACGAATCTCTTCTTGACCAGCACGGATATATAGACCGTTTCAAGATGGTTAAGAACTGCGGTGAAGAACCAAGTGGAACAACAAGTGAGAAAACTTACTTTTATTCCTAAGTCTGCTGCCATTATGTTATCTCTTTACCTGATGTAAGTTAGCTTTTTTTTTAGATGAGAAATCAGTAGCTGAAATCAAGTAGATATTAATATCCTTAGGAAAACTTATATTTGAGCTCAACTTGGCATGTTGGGTACTTTGTCAGTAAAATGTTAGCTGTGCTTGATCTACTAAAAACAATTACATGTATTGCTCAGTGTTAAAACTTTAAGCAAAGTCGTATGGTCTGTGAGCAAAATATCAAATTTAATTTGTGCTCTGATCATTCCTTTGTCAGGAGGGAGCATCCACTTCTGCTGACATCTGATTTGTATGTTTGAAAGTATGGTTTCCTGACAGAAGAGTGCATTATAGTTGTTACCAGCAGATCTTTATTAAATCTTCCATTAGTGGTGGTTTTGGAAAGATGAGAAGGGACCCACTGCGAGGCAACTCAGTGAAGCTGAAAATGTAAGTTCTGTGCTGTTAGTATTTTATTTGAATTACAAACACAGATTTTTTTTTTTTTTATATGTATGTATGTGTTTTTTAAAAGCCAGAAGATTGAAGTGAACATTACACAATAAATGTTTTATGTAGTTTGAAATAAATAAATAAATAAAAAATAAATTAAAAGCCCCCCAACCCAAAAGCAAAACATGCAAACAAAAAGCAATCCAAAATTTACCATCAGAAATGAATTCTGTCCATCTGGAAAGATGATGATGTTAAAGTGCCCTGGCCTGACAAATCTACTTTTTTAGGTTTGTAGGGCTTTAAAATTACCTTGTTTTGTAGAGAATGCCTTAGTGTCTTAATATCTCTTATTTTTAAGATTGTGTAATTTGGAAAGTAATTTTCACAGGGGCAGATTTTTGCACATACGCTTGTTTGTGGTAGTTGAATTACACTGGGAGATCCTTAATGTCAGATGTTTATTTCTGAAGAGCTGAGTGAGGAGGTGCTTGTGGATTTTGTTTTCCTTTATTTTTAAAGGTGAATTTGAGACTGCCACGGGAGTCTTGTTTTTCATCAGTGCTGAAATGAAACAGCTGTTTGCTCTAATTGGACCTGTGTTGAACAGCAGTACCCAGAACTGACTAGCAAACCTCTTGAGTGTATTGCAGCCTCTGGCTAATTGTCTAAAATTCCCTTTCAGTGTGTTCATCACAGCCCTGCTCTTTTAAATCATTATGTTATTACAATTCCATTTTTGGTTTTGGGGAAAAAAACCCACCAGCTCATCCACAGCAAACTATAGACTGATAAATATTATGTTATTGAGAACCAATGAATATAGCTGACCTGGAAGTCTGGCTGTTAGATTAGTCAAGAAGAGAAACTTGAATATCTGAAAACACACATCACTAGATAAAAGTCCTCTTGTAAAGTTCAGGGTATGCTCTTAAAAACCAAGTGAAAATTATTCCTTTCAATTGAGTGTGCTAGTGTTATCTCTTATGTAATACAGTACAGCATACTTTGTGATCTGGCATCTATTTTTATATACTTTTATTGTGCTTGGTAATACCAACAGAAGATATTGCATAGGAATCTGTCCAGGAATTCCATTGAAAACATTGCGGTGAGCAAAGGCAATTCTGTAAAAAATATATTTGTCTGTGGTACTGGTCATGGTAAATTCCTTATTTAAAAGAAATCTTAGGCAATGCTGATCTATCTTTCTGATAGGTTTAACAATTTCTACACTATTAGTAAGATTTCAGATGGAGAGAGTGGACAAAATGTGGATCTGTATGTTGCCCTAGTATATGTGGATGTAGTGATAGTCACCAAGGTTTTTACCTGTGCATAAGTTCTGAGTTGATTAATATATTTTTATTTTCTGCTGCCTTTTCCCTCTGTGTTTGTGATACAGAGTTTAGACCTCAGTAATCCTGAAGCAATGCACGGTGAATTCACTGATGGAGAGTCATGTAGACTGAAGTGTGCTGCTTCGTTAGGTCATTAGAGTAAGGCACACTGATATATATATGTATATATATAAAAATAAAATAGGATACACAGCCTAATGTGTGAAGGGAATACAGGCCCTGAGTACAGAGTCCTCTTTAGTTAGGTTTGAGGATCTCCATGGTTGGAGACTTCCCAGCCTCTCTGGGCAACCTACAGCTAGTGTTTGAACGTTGAAGAACCCCAATTGTGAACTCTTAAAAAAGAAAAAGGGGAAAGTCATGAAGGACTTCTGGAAGATTTGGAGATCTGTTGCTTTTTCCAGTACTTTGAAAAGTGGAGCAAAATTTCTGAATTTTAACAGAATATAAGTTGATTTGCCATCATGTTAACTGGTCATTGGTAGGTGTTAGCAGAGGAATATTTGTTAACTGGGGGCCTTGCATTGTTCCCTTTACTTTTCTGGATTTTTCTTTCAAACTCCATTTTACTTGTTCTGTCTTCCAGACAGAGATTCATTATCTAGTTAGTTGGAAAATAAGGCCGTTATTTAGCTGTCAGCCATTTGAAGAGAAGAAAGGCAGTCTTCAGAAAATATTTTCCTGGATGCTTGTGTGTGGTGGGTTTGTTTTGTGTGGTTGTTTTGTTTTTTGTTTGTTTGTTTTCTTTTATGTTTTATCTATCTAAATAGGAGACATGAAAACATGAATGATGAATGTGTATTTTATTAAAATTTCTCTGTTCTCTCTCTTTTTTTTTTTTTTTTTTTTCCAGGTCTGCTATTTCTGTTACGTGTATCCCAGTTACAGGAGGGGTTTTTTTGTGATTTCTGATCTTGGTGCTGTTAGCCTCATGTGAACAAACTAAAACAGAAAGCAAACTGATTTTTAGAAAACAAAATGCCACGGAGAAGGAAAACTGGTGGGAGTCCTTCTCGGAAGAATGGCAATTCTGACAGAACTGCTGTTGCTGTATCCCAAGGGGACCCAAGCCGCTCAGTGTCACAAGCAGTGTATAGTATCAATAAGGAAGAACTCTTCAACAGCATGTCAGAGATGTTTTCTGACCTAGATCCTAGTGTGGTTTATATGGTTCTGTCTGAATGCGATTTTAAAGGTAAATAATGCACAGTTGGCATAACAGTTCTGTACACAGACAACTCTTTAACTAGGGTGTCTCCAGAAAAGTTGGTGTGGGTGTTGCAAGCATATTTGTGAGTTTAGCTTTTAATGAATAGGTGAGTCATAATATTTTGAAATTTTATAGCTCTTTCTCTGCAAGATTCTCCCAAGTTTGAGAACGTTTCTGTGAGGATGGTAATTTGCAGTAGCAATGTGCTTCATAAAACAGAGGTACAGTTTAAGGGGCTTGTTCTGTGATACAAGGCAGGTGGTGGCAGAGTTGTGAGAAGATGTTTTCCAATTAGTTTCTGTGCTGTATTTGCCAGATAAATAAACTGTTTCTGCAGGAGAGGTATTTAATGTTCTAGATGACAATTTTTTAAGACAGTGGTATGCTGTATGTGGTCCCGGCAGTGTTTGCTTTTCCTTAAATACTTGAACTGGGCTTTTGTTTTACTTTCTGTTTTGCACTGTTATCTTGTCATCCCCACCAAGGATTAGTTTTTGCAGGATAACTTCTCTTTGTCATGTTGAATTCTCTGCAGTCTTGCTTGGACTGTGTTTCTCCGCCTGCATTCTGCCAAGCTACATATCCACCTCTCCTGGCAGACTGCTTTCATGTCTGTGCCCAGTCCTTCCCATGCTTTTGTGGTTTTGAAATTGTATATACAAGTTCATTCACTTATAATAAAACTAATGTATGAGATGCTGAATAGCAATGCTTGAGTTGTTGCTTGGCAGGGGAGTAATTAATATTTTAGTCAAACTACTCATATGATCAGATGTGATTAGCTGAGATTTTTCTAAGAATATTTACAAACAAGGCAGAATTTTGCATTTTTTATGTGTGAAAGCTAGGTGGACATTTTAAGGACTGCTTTTATTGTTGTTTTTACCTAAATTGTATGGAGTTTCTAACTGAATAGTTCTCACACTTATTTCTATGATTCTTGTTCCTTTTAAAATTGCAATCGATGGAATTACTGATTCATGCTTTGAACTTCTAATCAGATTTACTGTTATCAAAATAACAGATATAAGCTTATTGGAGAATTTGGTAAACATACTGATTCATTGTTGTGTTATACTATTAAAAGTAGTTTAAAAATTGAAAGATTAGCATATTTTCATATAAGCAAGTAGTTGCTTTCATATAGTAGAAAAGATGGAAGGACAAGGAAGATTTTAATTAATGTGTGCAGAAACAGTTGGACTTTAATGGACTTAGACTTTTTGCTATGCTGTCTTTCAGGAAAACAGAAGCTTAGCTGTAGTGCTCAGATGATAACTATGCCAGGTTTTCATTTTGGTTCATGTTGATCTCAAGCAGCCTATACACCATTTAGTGGCTTTACAAAGATTTAATGCAGATACTGTATTTTTCAGTCTATTTTAGATATGACATTTTCAATTTGGCTTATACATAACGAATGTATTTTGCATACTTTTATCGCTTTAGTCCTCAGTAGTATTTTCCAGTTCATTTTATACTGTTTTACCTATGTGAGATAGGTTAGAAATAAGTATCCATTTAAGCACTAAGTTCAGGTATTTTTTCCAGTTAATCTTAATAATTTTTAGACACTATTTCCTTAGTAATTTTTCTGCATATTAGGTTGTTATTTTGCAATATGTCTGTACTGAGTTCTCTAATAAGTTCTCTCTCATTACCTCTAATAAAGATAATGAGAAACACACCAAGAGAGTTGCAGAAGGCATATTAAAGGATGAATTGATTAACTGATTTTTGGTTTTGTAGTTGCGATAAATAATCCTTCAACTAAAAAAATTGCATTCACATCAGTTTGTGCTTATTCAGTTGACCATGCTGTTTTCTCTTTACCTTATTCAACAGTAGAAAATGCTATGGATTATCTGCTAGAGCTGTCCACCCATGCCAAAGGAGTAGCATCGTCAAAAACCTTGGGTTTTGATTCAGTACGATTACCACTAGCTCTTGTTAATCATCAAAGATCTCTTGCAAATGAAAGAAGGCAGGAAAGTACTGCAGAACAAAGTAATTCTGGAGAAGAAGAGAAGGTCCTATCACCTGATGTGCAGCTGACTGAAGAACTGGATTCCTTAATAGAAAATGCCTTTCAGAGATACAGCTTGAGTGATGAATTGCCTGATTCTGCAAATGACCAAATAGTACATGAGCACTCAATGGAATACAGTGGCTTTAATGACTTTCCTGAGTGGGAAAAATGTGATTCAGGTGGCAGTGTCCTACTTCTTCCACAGCAAACAGGGACAAATAATGAGGTTTTAGAAAACTTCTGCTCTTCTCAGCCAACGGTGAGTCAGCTGAGCATCCAGACAAGCTCACCAGTTGCATCAGACACTTTTACCCAGATATCGGAAGATACTGATATGTCAGAAATACAGATACAACATGATGTAGCTTCAGAAATCTATAAACAATTGGATGGAGAAATAGCATATGAAAATTCTGATCAGACACAAGATAATGTCTTGGATCAAAAAAATGTGACTGCTGCTTCTGGTGAGTCTTCCCAAACACCTCTGGAAGCTGGAGTAGATGTCACTGGAGATCCTGATGAAGGGTGCCTGGAACAGCACCAAGAGGTAGTGACTGCCTTTAACAGCCACCAGAACACTTATTTTCCGGATATGTATGCCTCTCTGGAAACATCCAATTTCAAAACCTCAAACCCTGCAGATATTCAGCAAACTCAGCAGGATTATAACCTAAAGTTTTCTACACCATCATGTCAACCTCAACAGCACTGGAATCTCATGGCTCCTGTGTTTTATCCATCTAGTGGAAGTCACAGCTTTTTAACTCCTGTAGCTGTCAGTCCAGGGCAGTGGAGACCTGTTTCAAACTGTAGAACTTTGGAAAAAGGAGTTTTTTTTCCCTCTCCAGTGGTTTCAAATGCCTGGGATAGCAACCCTTCTCTGAAGGTATGGGGAAATCAAGATAGCAACTCAAAATTGAACCTCTCGCAAGCACAGCAGCCACCTGTTTGTCCTATGATGAGAAAAAAGATGCACCTTACAGGTCAAGTACTTGTTCTTCTCAGAGGTGTTCCAGGATCAGGAAAATCATATTTGGCAAGGTAGAACATATATATTGTGAGCTTCTAAAAGAAATTGCTTAATTGTGTACAGGATTTAGTGCAAGCGGAGACAATTTTCTGACATTTGTAAATAGTTATGTTTATACCCTAATTACCAGTTACATGGTACATGCAGCACGATGAGTAATAATGGTTGCAGAAAGCTGAGTTGCAGCTTCTTGACCTCTTATGGAAATTGAAATAGGTGGGGTTAGCTTCAACTTCTGTCAGTGGCCAAAGGATATTTTGTCAGCAGAGGATTACCGCAGTAGTGTTAGGTCTGCTGTGTTCTTCCGATCCCTGTTCTTTTTGGGTGTTTCCTTCCAATAACATGGATGGAAATATGCCAGTTCTTTGTAGGCAGAAATTCCCCTACCACTGTTGAAATTATTTTATGTAAGTAGCACATATGGAGCTTCCTGGGTTGGATTCTTGCTTCTTTTCTAACTCTCCAAAACCCTAGATTGAGTTTAGACTCCATTGGCTGGCACCTGAAATGCTTGGTGCAGTTAAGGCTGTATGTGTATTTGTCATTGTGAAAGTACGTCACTAGATGTAGGTGGAAAAGTACCTCCTGTGTAGTTTTGAAATGAGTCTTGTAGGGAACCTCTGTCACCTCTTTGCCCTCAATATCCTCAGCCTTTGGAAAAGGAGGGAAATTATTATAAATCATATTTGCCTGGAGGTTTATTTTACCCCCCTGACCCCAGATTTCCTGCTTACATTTCAAATAACTTCAGTTTTGTGCAAGAGACTAAACACGTATATATAACGTAGCATATATCAGAGCTGGGGAGGAGAAGGGAAGAAAGCTATTTACTTCTTGATCTTTCACAGGGCTTTGCTTGAAGATAACCCAGGTGGAATTGTTCTTAGTACGGATGATTACTTCTGTAAAGATGGACAATACCATTATGATCCTGATTGCTTAGGGGAAGCACATGACTGGAACAGGAAACGAGGTGAGAAATAAATAAGGGATTAAATTCTGTGCTGTTTAAGAAGCTGCCTGTCTTGTAATGCCAGTGTCACAGGACAAACATTTATCCCATCATAGAAGTATTTTTTAATATGTGCGTGGAGAAAGAATATGAGCACAGACTCAGAAGTCATCTGTCTGTTGTGTGTTGTGCAATTGAAAAATGCCCGTGTTACTGTCAAAAGATTGTTTTGTCCTCAGATTTCAGCATGGTATGTATTTTGGGTTGGAGTGGTAATATATAAATATAAATGTATATGCAATAATTATTGAGGATGTTGATATAAATAACACACTGATATTTTCCTGCTCTTGATTATTTTTTTCTCCTGAACACTAAATTATTGGCAAATTTAAAACAAAATTATAGGACCAAGACAGAATAATTATTATTATTTTTTTTGTAGTGGCTTCTGCTAAACTCACTGTAGAGAAACTCATTTTAAGCTTTTATTTGCTAAATTTGAACCATGATCTCTCTTCTAACCAGGGGAGAAATTTGTTAATGAGAAGTGTGTGATTCAATGATAACCTCTGATTGTTCAGAAGCATTATAAGGTAGCTACAGAAACATGTTGCTGTATTTCAAAGCTAGTGATTCTAAATATTTCATTACCATGTATTTAAATTACAATAATTATTTTGATTTTCCATATTTTATGCAGTTTACAGAGTGGACTAATCTTAAGACTGTTATAAAGCCAAGAATTTTGTATGCAACAAAGAAGTCCACTTTAAGGTGATCATGTAGTTGTTTTTTGTTTTTTTGGTTTTTTTTTTTAGTTTAATTTACTGATTGATTAGTTATTTTGATGCATTTTACATCTGAATTTTCATTCCTTGATTATTGTATATTATATATGTTAATTCAAAAGAATGCCACTATATCTCAGTAGCTTTACATGCGAGGGGGGATTTCTCTAAAATAAGAAGGCCTTGAAACAGATCAGACTGTAGCAAGAGTTCTTTACGCAGTGATTAATGATTATGGATTATCTACTTTAACAAAATTACAAATTTAGAAAATTAGTTAAAATACTACATGTCCATCCTATCATAATGAAATTAACTATATCACCTTCTTTTGTACATATGTGTCTTTCAGCCAAAGAAGCTTTTGAAATGAGAATCTCTCCTATAATAATAGACAACACAAACATACAAGCATGGGAGATGAAGCCTTATGTTACTTTGGTTAGTATTACAATTTGATCAATGAGAAGAGGGATTATTGACCATCATGACAACAACATATGTTTTAAAATGAGATGGTCTTTCTTAGGCTAGCTGTTACTCCACAAGAAAGTCTGGAGTCAAAAAAAGTGTAGCATGGAATCATGTTACTCAGTGTCATATTCTGAGTGTTAACCTGGCCTCATTTCCAAGTGACAAAGCCAAGTGCTTTGCACTTGAGGGCACAAGTAAGAATTTTTGAGGTGTCTGCAGTGCCAGAAAAGCCTTATTGTGATCCCTGTCCTGCATGAGGAAGAAAAGTAGTGTTGTAGTTCTAGGCAGCTCCCTTCTGAGAGGAGCAGAGGGTCCAATATGCCAGACAGACACATTTAATATTACAGTAAGAAATGCACATAAATGTTTTTTAAAATTTCCATTTATGTAATTAGAAGTGAAACACTGCACAAAAGTGTGTCATTCTGAATTTTAATTGGTTTTGAAAAATACAAAAAAACAGCTTAAAGAAGCAGGCTATACATGTGTGGTTTTTTCTTTTTTCTAATAGAAATAAGAAATGGCTGATGTGGCTTGTTCTGTTTTATATCTGTTTTATTCAGGCTCAGCAGTTCAAATACAAAGTCATGTTCAGAGAACCAGACACTTGGTGGAAGTTTAAACCAAAAGAACTTGAAAGGTAAGAATATAAAGAAAATTTTCATATTAGGTTATGTATCTTTCAGTCTGTAAGCTATAATTTTTAAGGAGGTATCACTTTTCAGTGGCTGGTGAGGTAGCAAGATACTAGTAAAGATTTTTGTGATTAAAAAGTAGCTTTTTAACATTTCTTTTTCTACAGTATTAACTTTTGAGGGATTTTATATGTATTAAGAGATGATTCTTTTTTTTTTCTGTCACTTTATTCTAATTACATACAAAAGATACTATTAGCAATAGATACTATGTGATTTTTAATGATTACAATTCTTTTGCATTTAAGGTACAGTGATGGTTCCTTCAGTTGCAAAAATTATGTCAGGTTGGCTCCGTTTTTGCATCTGCCTGGTCTGTTGCCTTACTTTAAATATTTCTGCAGTCACTGAGTTCAAGGCAATCGGTACTTCATGGCCTGAGAGGAACAAACTCCTGTGCATCACCATTGTTGTTTACCTTTTCTTTAGCAGGACCTTCTACACAGTCATACAGCCACAACTTAAAGCCAAAATAGGCAAGACATAAACACTATGTACATGAATAGTTGGTGGATGAAAGGCTGGACATGAACTAGCAATGTGCACTTGCAGTCAGGTGTATCCTGGGCTGCATCCAAAGAAGTGTGGCCATCAGGTTGAGGAAGGTGATTCCGTCCCCCTACTCTGCTCTGGTGAGACCTCAGCCCTCCTAGTGCTGTGCTTTAAGTAGCTAGAAGGGCGCTGGTAATGCACCAGTGTTTTGGCTGCTGTTAAGTAGTGCTTGCACAGCATCAAGGCTGTCTCTCCAACATTCCTTCCTCACCAGTAGGCTAGGGATGGGCAGGATCTTGGGAGGGGACATAGCCAGGAAGGAGATGAAGCACAAGAAGGTCATGAACCTGTTGGAGTGGGTCCAGAGGAAGGCCACAAAAATGATCAGAGTACTAGAACACTGATGAAGAAGGGCTGAGAGAGGTGGGATTGTGAGGTCTGGAGAAAACAAGGCTATGGAGAAACCTTATTGTGACCTTTCAGTACTTAAAGGGAGCCTATTAGAAAGATGGGGAGCAGGGCCTGTTATGACAGGACAAGTGATAATAGTTTTAAACTAACAGAGGGTCGGTTTAGACTAGATAAAGGCTAGATAAAGGCTTTTTCTAAAATGAGATGAAGGCGGTGAAACACTGACACAGATTGCCCAGAGAGGTTGTAGAAGTCCCATCTCTGGAAACATTCCAGGTCAGGCTGACTGGGGCTCTGAGCAGCCTGGTCTAGGTGAAGATGTCCCAGCTCACTGCAGGTGTTTGGACTAGGTGACCTTTAAAGGTCCTTTCCAACCCATACCGTTCTTGAATAACAAGGTGGCTAGAAAACTGTCTGGATGCCTGGTTCATAGGGTATGATCAGTGGCTCAAAGTCCAAGAGGAGGCTGATGTCCTAGGCTGACTACTAGGGCTGCTATTACTTGATGTCCTTTTTATGACTTGGATGTTGGGACAGAGTGCACTCGGCAGATTTACAGATGATATTGAATTGAGCAAGAGTAGTTTGTTTGGCCTGAAGAGAACGTTAAGGAAGGACCATGTTTTCTTCGGCTTTCTCTGGAGAGGATATAGAGAAGACTATCCCTCTCAACCTGTTATTTTGTGATGTCATAATATCTTGTCATCTGAATTTGCATGCTTAGCTTAAGGTTAGCCACTTTTCAAGCAAGGTAAGGAAGATTATTTTCTTTCCTAGAACAGAATTTAAACATTTTCCCCTGTATCTTCAATTTCTGGTTTTCCATCCTTGGCAGGATTCACTTGTTCTGGGTGGAACTGCTGCAGAGAATATTGCTCATTAGTGTTTAACAGAGTCTGTGAAAATTTCTAGGGAAGGGGTGCCCAAAATAATGGGCAAATAGGTTTTCATCAAGGTTTGAGTCCTTAGTTTAGCAAAACCAAAGAAGGAAGACTGAATTCAGAAATCTTCCATACCCTGATGATCCTGCGTCACTGCCAGGATCCGATATGGTTTGTTTCTGATAGTTATTTTGGAAGATGCATTATTGATACAGTTTTAGATATTAGTATTAAGCAAAACATCCTGTTGCAGAACAGGGCCACCAGGTGGAGTGGAGAAGTCAAATAGAGCAGCCATTTGTTCGGAGATACACTGTTTGGAATGCCTTAGTGCACTGATACAGAAAGAATTGCAGTTTCACAGCTTTTGCCGTGGCCCCCTGAATTCTCTGGTTAGTCTTGCAGTAAACCTTATTATTATATTATTCTTTTCTCTCATGGTAAGGCACAAATCTGAAATGTGTCTTTTTCTTTTTCTTTTGTTTTTTTTTTTTTTTAATTCACAGGCGCAACATTCATGGTGTATCTAAAGAAAAGATCAAAAGAATGTTGGATCGGTATGAACGCTGCCTTACTGTTCATTCAATATTGGATTCTTCAGGCCCAGGCAAATCAGAAGCTGATGGCTGGAGTGAAGATCTTTGTCAGGAGGAAGGCCATAGGTTGGATTCTTTTACTGACTTTGTAGTCTCAAATGAAAAGGCTAAAAATTCAAACTTCATAGCAACAGAACCTGGATAATTCTTTTGAATGGTGAATGCATTAAAAGAATCAGTTAAATAAAAGAAAACTATATAGTTTTTCTTAATTTTCAAGGATTTCAGGATTTCTAGAAATGAGCAGTCTAGGAATCTAGTCAACTTTCTGATGCTTTTTGAAAATGTACCAGCATGGCTTTGTGTTACTTTTCAATAAACAAATCTTGATTTACTTTCCCTTAACTTATATGTGCCATTTGGTGTATATTGTAGATACAAATCACTTAAAATCTATAAAATGCTTTTTAGAAGGTAGTCCCAAATATGAGCAAATGACTATTTCTGAGTCTGTGTGTTGGTATCAAATGATGTCTTTGTGGTAGAAGGTGATGATTTTTTTTGTGTAGTACTAACAAGTTATATACTTGCTCTTCGATATATTTAATTTAGATTGTCTATATTTATGTTTTTATATATGTGCCTAATTTTGTAGTGGCTAATCTGAATAATGTTGTATATACATTATTATAATGGATAGGAAATCAGATTTTATTTTAGCTTTTATTTAATTTGATTTTTGCATGCTTAATGCATTTAAAGTTAAGGGGGTACTGATAATGGAATGTAGTTTATAGTGAAAAGCAGTATGACAAGAAATGGCATGTCCTCTCCTAGTTAACTTCTAGACTTTCTTTATCATTGAGCCATCAGGAGAGGGCATCTTAAATAAAAGCATATTTACCAGGATTGCTGAGCTGAAGAAGGAAATATTGGGCAGCAGAATGTTTCAGTACATAACTGAATGCTGGGAATGGGGGAAAATAGACTCCTGAGAGGGTATTCTTAGCCCCATGCTGAAGTAAAAAAGGGACACTTACCAAGGAAATTTCTGCTTTGCTTAACTCTTTTAAGGAGTGTTAAGGTTAGAACTAAGTTGTCTTAAATTTATTGTCCTCTCATTAGAGTTCTCAAGCTGGATGACTAGTGTCCTAAAATGTGGTTTCTGGTCTGTAATTTGAACATATTAAACAGTCAAGCTAAATTTAAAAATGTGGACAAGTGCATAAAGAAAGTTCAAAGTGGGTTTATCTTTCATTCAAATTTGTCTTCCAGAAAGGGAGAGGCACATTCTGGTGTAAAGGAAGAAAAAACATTTTTTCCTTCCGATGTGGAGCCTCTTGAATTAGCTGAAGATGAAGAAACTTTTCCCTGTACTTCTCTAAAGTTAGAAAGTAACTGTGATCCTGAACATTTTCAGAAAGAGAAAAAAGAAATGGAAAATAACTCAGTGGAACACAGTTCTGAGAACAGCGCTGTTCAAGACGACTTGGATGTTTGTTTATCAGATTGTGTAGAAAAAGACCTGCCCTTGGTGGAGAAAGAAGAAAAGGGAGAAAAAGCAGAAAAAAATACTGAAACAGAAATGGATAAGGTTGATGTGACCCCAACTGAAGAGACTGGGTGCTTGTGTACAGGAGGAGTTGAGGAACGCAGTGGTAACAACATTCTCAAAGTTCAGATTGAAGTTGAATGTTCTGATGACATATGTACGGAACCAAAATCAACCCAAAGTAGTAACGTAGTGGAACCAAGCAGTTCAGCTTTTGACACATCAGAAAAACCAGAACTACTAAACTTTTTGGGTGACTGGCCTATAGAACAAACAATGGGACAGAGAGTCAAAAGAGCTAGAAGACTAGAAAAATCTTCTCTGAAGAGCAGTAAGGAAGGTGAAATTCCCAATCAGCAGCATCCTGAGCTAGGTATAGAGCAAGTAGGCTTGCCTGGGACCTGTACTGTTGAAAAAGGACATGAGGAAGAAAATTTAGCCTCTAGCTGTTCCTCTGTTAATTCTGATAAAGTTACACTGGAATTGCAAATGATAGGACAGTGGCCTGTCTCAGGCTCATTAGAACAAAGACAACAAAGGTCAAGGAGAATGAGAAGGATGAGTCTAAGTGAGCCTGATGAAGGTAGAAATACCGAAGGTGACATTAATAGAAATGCTCTTGAGACCATAGATGTGCTTTGTGGGACACCTGTGAACACTGCAGAACAACCAGATAATAAGAGTTTGCATATGCACCAACCTGAAACAGTAGCTAGTGAAACAGTAGGTGAGAAAAAAACCCAGCAAAATAAGAGAATAAGGAAACATCACAAGTTAGCCCTCACTTTTACAAACAATAATTTGCCCCATTCCAAAGAGGAGGAACGCTTGTCTGTGCTTAATGCATCAGAAGAGAAACAGGACACATACTTGTGTAGACAAAAAAATAGCCATTCACAGACTGAATCACAGGACTTTGCTCTCCTGTGGAGATTAGAAAAGAAAATGCTTTTTCCTGAGACTACCAAGATATTACATGGCAGAATAGATGGCTTCAAACCCAAAGACATAGATAATGCTTCAGATTCTCAGGAAAAAATACCCTATCGAGTTACATATGATAAAAGCACATTTGTGGAAGAAAGTGAACTTATCAATATTGATGAGTCTGAAAAGCTAAACATGCTATGTAAGCTCTTTGAGTCTGTTTCATTTGAAGCTCTAAAAGACCTGTATGAAAGATGTAACAAAGACATAGACTGGGCCACAGGTCTGCTGCTAGACTCGGATGAAAAGTTACGCAAAGATGTGGATACCGAATGCTTTCAGGTAAGAGAAGCTGAGCCAGGTGACACAGACCTTGATTTCAAGGCAAGTACAAACTATGATGAGAATCTCAAGGACTGTGAGAAAATTCCACAAGTAATTGAGGCTGGTGATCTCTCTGAGCCTTCGGAAGACAGGAACTCATCACTCAGCATTGCAGAAAGTAGGGATACTAAGGCAACTGTGACAGACGCTAATGTATCTGACTTGTTGACTCCTGCCTCATTGAATGATTCGGTGGAACTGAAAAATTCTGGAGATGCAGCCTCTGGAACTGATGCAGGCAGCTCGGCAGCAGGTATTGTTGAGTTGTCCATTTCAGGAAAGCAGAAGATAGAGTCTGAGAGTCCTGTTGAAGGAGCTATAAATCAGCTATCAGTCTCACAACCTGATGCAGGTCTCTGTATACCCATGACTTTGCCTCACGATCCTAATACAACTTCTACTGATTCGAAATTTGAATTGAATAATGAAAGTGACAGTAACCCTTCAGAAAGCAATGTAGAGAATTCCAAACTGACTGCTTCATTACTGGAAATGGATCATGTACTTCTGGTTGGTCCCAGGTGTGATAAAGAAACCCAGGGGAGTTCCTGGGAGATATGTGATAAAGAAGAAACTCCAAACTGGGATGAAGCTAAAGCCAAAATACAAAGCCCTAAACCAGCATCACATGCAGCCTTCAATATAGATTGCCTAGAACTAACATTGCCTCCTGAACTGGCACTCCAACTGAAAGAAATATTTGGACCTGTTGGCATTGATGCAGGTATGGGCATAATTATATCCCTATTTTTATGAAAAACCTCAGTTTGGGTAAGAATACCTTTTTCCTTTGTACTTTTTTTCCCTTCTCACTTTATTTTTAGGGAAGAGATTTGCACATATCCTTGTGATACTGTTGCTTCCTTCTGTCTTTTTGTTTATGCACATACTTTAAAATCATAAGAAATTATATTGGCTTATTTGCATTTTGAGCAGCAGTCCTTTGAGCCGATATTCAAGGGATATTAAGATGATGGGGAAGATGCAAATTATGACTGGTTAGGAAAAAAAAGCAAGCTTTAGGCAGCAGATAAATTGGGGAAGGATAAGATGAATGGGTTAGAGAAGATAAGTGTGGTTATACTTAAAGGATGAAAACAGACTAGTCTGCTGAGACTGTGATGAAGGAAACCTTAAGCAGCTTGAACATGCATCACAAAAGCTAAAGACTGATAGAAAAGGAAGAAAAGAAAACATAAGGAATAATATATAGCTTGGGTTTTTTATCTTTCTTTTTAAAATTTATTTATTTTTTTGAATCCTCCTCAAGATTACTTGATATGAAATCCAGGATGCTTGTCTTATTGGTAGGTTTGACTGCTGGCCTCTTTGCCTTCCATGCCTACCTCCTCCTCCTCCAAAAAAAAAAAAAAAAGTTTGGTTTTGGTAGCAGAAAGGTTTTTTATTGTGTCTGAAATATTCCCTGCCTTTTTATTTGATACATATGTACTTCTTGACGTTTTATTTTTTTAAAAAGGTGAGAAATAATGTCAGAAATACTTTTTTTTCCTAAAAGATGTATCATTATGATAATTCTTGCTGTTTCCTTTAGCATTACAGAGGATACTTGGAGATGGCTTCTCTGTGTGTTTGAAAGGAGGGATGTGACTGCAGTTGGGCTGTTGCGAGTATGTTGTGTTACATAAAAGCAGTTACACATGAATAAAATAGGGGGAATCAGTTTCAGGAATGAAACTGTGTTTATAAATTAACAGTGGCTTTGTAAAAGAAGGATCTGCTGGAAGAATGCAAAAATGGAAGAAAAATATTCAGATTGTCATATTTCAACAAGATACAATTAATGTTAACTTGTTTTTCCAACCCTTTCTGAGTTTTTGAACACCAGATAATGAATTCTATGTGGAGTGTTTTGTTTTTTTTTTTTAACTTGGCACTTCCTGAAGTGTTTTGGTTTTTTTTATAGCATGACAGTTTGTGTGGAATTTCCAGAATTTAAATTATTAGGTCTACACTACTGTACTTTAATTGCTTAGATCTTCTTTTTTTTTTTTTTTTTTTTAAATAGAATGGTTTCATGAATAGATTTTCTTTCTTCCATAAGGCTCACTAACCATTGAAGATTGTGTGGTGCATATTGATCTGAATTTGGCAAAAGTGATTCATGAAAAGTGGAAAGAATCTATTCTGGTTAGTAGATTTCTTGTTTATGATATGGTATGGCACGTGTGCGCTTTGTCAGACCATTTGTGCCCTTATGCGTTGGGCTAAATGTGTATGATAGAAGTATCTGTTGGAGAACAACAATGAAATACAATAGTAGTTTGTAAAATACATCATAATAATCAGAGCTGTTGAAAAGCAGATTAAGGGGTGAAGAAGCTGCATGTCACGAGTACCTTATCACAAAACCAAGATTCTTAAAAAAGAAGTATCATAATGCATGGTTTCATTAAAAGATTGATCAAAAATTTCACTGGCCAAAAGTCATTACTAACTTTTAGACATGTAAGAAAGAGTTCTTTTATGAATAATTATGTATACAAAACATTGCCATGTACATTAATTGAGAAGAGTTCTCTAACTTCTGTTCCTTCATAGCCTTCTGAAACTTGGAATGCTTTTTGGCAAAATTTTTATTTGTTTAAGTAAATTTATGAAATCTTAAAAGTGGGACGTGTTGCTCTAGTTTGTGTTTTCAGAAAGCTAGTTCTATCTTTTAAAGTTTGCAATTTTTTTTCTGAAATGTATTTCTTGTAGCATATTCAGTCTTTGAGAAATACTGAGAGACATTATTTTGAAGCTGGTTTACTTAGAAGCTAATGCTTGTGAAGTTTCACTGCAAAATTTATAGCTTACTTATTCATGGTTTTACTATTTTTATTTAGAAGCGTCAGAGGAGAGATGAATCATGTAAGTTGTCTGCAGAAGGTATGTTATGTATTTCTCTTAAATATATAAATACTTAAATCTCATTAAGAAAATGTTTAATTATTTGAAGCTTCAGAAAGGATGCAAATATTCTGTCTATTGAAAAATGATGGCTTCATTCATTAAGCTAAGTTTTTATTTGTTGCCCTTGATTCCATTTACCATTCTCTTATAGAGATGTGGAGTAAAAAGAAGTTAATTATAAACAGAATCAGTAGTCCCAGGTAGATGCAAGCAAAACGACTATCATTTTGTGTACTTCAGAGAACTTAGAAAAGCTCTGGCTGGATCAGACAGCTGTTTGGTAGGACTTGTGTTATCTCTGTGTCAAGAAAAGGTACAGCTGGAGAATTACTAGCAGAGTAAGATTTCTGCAGGTGAGGGAAGAAGGTCAGGCATACAACATTCCCATGTTGTTGTCCTCGTCAGATGGATTGATTGTGGCAGGCAGATGTATGTCCCCATTCAAAAAGTGTTAAAATCTCTGGCAATCAAATTGTCATTGTTTCCAGAAGAAATGTCCCTCTACAGCAGAACCCCATTGCTCTTCCATGGGACATAGATGAAGACTTGGATTGCAGTGTGGGTGCAAACTCTGCAAATGACCAAACACTGCTGTTATCATTAACTTGCAGAAGTGTAAAACCATATAAGGAAAGGCAGGTAAACCCAAGTCAATAATTCTCTTAAAAGGCAAGCAAACATTTCCACTTAACGTATGTTCAAGGTAGCTTACATCTGTAAGATATGTCTTGGCACTGGAAAATTTGGTGAGGGAGTCTGGTAGTTTCACTTTTGTCTGATCATCTTTATCTGTTTTGTAAAACAGTCCTTCGAAAATACAAGTGAGGAAGGTGAAAACACTTTTCTGCTTTAGCATTAATAATTTTTTAACAAAACCCAAACCATCTAGGTTGAGTAATTTAATTTACTTAATTAACTTCTAGTAACTTAATTATTTTAGCTTTGCTTGTATAAATAAGCTAATAACTGTTCTATTTGTCACCTAATTTTTATTGCTTTTGAAGGTTCTACTGTGATTCAGCAGATAGAGACAGATGACTCAGAAATGCTGTTATCTCAGAATGCAGACGGTAAAACACAGAAGAAAAAGACAAGCTGGGTTTCAGGCTCATCTAATGACATGCAGACTGAAAAACCAGCAACGTCAGACGTTTTTCCTTTTATGGATCACTGGAATGCTCAGATTCAGAAAGTTTCTCTCAGACAAATAATTTCTGAAGAAATAGCCATACAGGAGAGACAGGACCTGGTATGGATAGTACCATTTTTTTATGCAGTTTAAATTTGTTACTATTAATGAAACAGAATATGTCTTATCTGATGACTCATTTTTGTGCTGCTGTTTACAGCCTGAATTTGTGAGTCAAAGGCATGCCAGTTAGTATTGTTGATTACTGTGATACAGGACTTTGCTTGTGGTAGATGTTTCTGATTTAAAAATACAAATCTCATTTTAAAATGTAATATTTTGATTGTTTCACAAACAGATCATGGTGCATTTCACTATACAGGTTAGCATTTGTGTTTGGTTGAATTGTTTTTTGATTGCTCACCTAAAAAAAAAATCAGTGTGATTTCCCCCAGTTTTAGTGGGAAAGCTATATCAAAAAAAGTTTTTCACTAGCTCCATGTTTTGTTTGTTTAGAAGTGGATTGAACTGATTTTAACTGTTTTTTTTTGTAAGGAGAACCCACAACATTCCTAACAGATGAGACATTAAAAGTAGTACTTGAGATTAATCTCGAACATATCTCTGTGCCAACTTGTGAGAAAATAGTAATTAAAAAAATGAATTTATTAATTCTGTTATCTTCCACTCAGTTCCCACACCCTGTCTGGTTGGCATGTGCATCACACTGCCCTCTACTGCCCAGCAGTTGTTCAGAACGGGCGTTTTTATTTGTAATTGTCTCTGATAAGTAGCTGTCCTAAAAAAAACAGGGAGCTTTGTTTCTGCTGGCATAGAAAGTTGGATGGATTAGCCTGTACTTTGAAAGAATGGCTTGTGGATTCTTTCTTTGAACTGCATATATGTGGCTTACTGATAATAACAACTGTGATGTCTGCAGCTTTATTTTCAGTTTGGATTCGTGGAGCTTGGCTTTGTTTTGTCCACTTTTTTAAAAAATTTTTTTAATCTGAGTATTGGAATGATCAGTCTGATTTATTCTGGGCTATAATTATGTTTCTTCTCAGCATGACTTCACAAATATGAATATTTATTAGAGTATAGCTTCACATACACCAAACCAAATTTGTTTACGCTGTTTCATAATAAAATGTTGTTTCAACCCCAGTCCCTCAATATAGAGTAAGGAGGTGGACTTTGCATAAGCTTAGCATTGGATTAGACAGACTAACAGGGAATGCATTCCAAAACTTAAATTCCTTCTAAAAAAAAAATCTTCCTTCTAATTTGTTCAAGTTAGAGAGAGCTTCAGTTGAGTCGCTTCAGTTGAGTCACTTCAGCTGACTGCAGAGTACTGCAGTAGTATATAATAAAACTTACCTGTCCCTACTTCATTCTCATCAAATTGGTGTGGCAGGCTGGTATTGGCATGTTGTCATGGCTGTGGGTGCACACCTACTGAGAACATATTTTTTGAAATCTTAAAAAAATAACAGTAAAGTTGGATTGGCTCCACTGTTACTATATTTTGTTCTAATTAAGAACTTGCAATTTTTTTTCCTTTGTCTTCTGGGTAGAATCGTGTTCCTTCTATGGCTAGAAAAGACTGTGCTGCTAAACTAAAGGAAAAGCAACTTTTTGAGATGTTTCCAACTATTAATCAAAGTTTCTTAATGGATATCTTCAGGGACAACAAGTAAGAAATCTTTAAAGTTCTTTGTAAAAATGGTATTCAGTAACAGCTCTCCAGTGCACAGTTACTGCCCTAAATATTTAAGAGCTAAGATACCAATGAAGAGTGGCTTTTTCCAAACTATCCCAGATTTTGTAAATCTAGGTAAAGGGAAAATTATCTAGTCTTGAAAAAAAATAGAGCATAAAAACTCTATGTGTAGACTTGTGTTGTTTTGTTTTGTTTTTGTGGAGCTAAGGTTTAAATCAAGTGGGAGAAGTCAGTGGGGTGGTAATAGTGGTTTCACGGGTAACAGCATCTGCCCAAGAGGAAAAGTACCATCACCTGGTGTTAGCTGTGAATACTTTACTGGTTACTACAGCAGTTCTGAAGGAATGAGCCATATCTTCCTGCTGCGTTCTCATTCTCTTTTCTGCATTATATTTTTGGGGCATGTGACTATCTTCTTAACTCCAAGTTCCTGAAAACGGAACTTATTTGCGAGAGAAACTTGTTTTTAAATCCTTGGTCAGTTGAATATCTTGTCTTTACATATGGGTTTGCATTCCTACTTGTCAGTATTCCTACTTGTCCAGGTTGTCATCAAAACCTTTCCCTGTGGGATGTTTAAAGTATGTCCTTCCTTCATCTCTATAGCTCAAACATTTCGCCATCTCTTGTTTTCAACATTCTGAATTCTCTTCATAGTGTTGCTTTTCCCAAAATCTGTCTTTACTTTTGATCGGTTTTCCTTTTGTCTGCTTACCGAACAGCAAGAAGAATAAAGAGGAAAGAGGGCTTATTAGAAATTTGATGGCAACTGATGTCCTATTCTTATTTCATTAAATTTAATAACAAAGCTTGACTGGAAATACAAGGATTTCCCTGCCTAATGGTATTGGAAAACTGAGCTAGTTTTAAACTAGTTTGTACTATGTAACCCTGACCAGAGAAGATTTAAGATGAAGTAACTTATCCAGCCCAAAAAGCAGTGTTCACTTCTAAACTAATGTCTGTTTGATTAAGGTAGGATGCAATTTAGTATTTCATTGTCCTTTTAATGCTCAAGTGCCCCTCAATTACGTTGCAATCAACCAAGACTGCATGGGTGTTGATGCCAGTAATGCAGTGCAGTGAGTCTGCAAGCCTTTCTGTAACAAGGTGGAAAATTCTGTTCCAGTGCTTTATTATTGTCATTTATGGCTGTAACAATATCAAGGTTATAATATGCATTTTAATAAATGGAGCCACTGTTAATGTATTTTTAAAGTCACAGATTTTACTTATCCTTTACAGCTATTCTTTAGAACAAACTGAACAGTTTCTGAACTGTGTTCTGGAGGCAGATCCTGTAAAAACAGTTATAGCTCAGGAAAATGTTCAGCAAAATGAAATTGTTCCTTCCTACAGTGCTGCGAAGAACCGGGAGAAGAAGGTATTTTTTTTTAATTTTTAAATTTTTTTTACATAATAGTTACAAACATATTCAAAGCTATGTTAATGAACATACCCCACAATGTATACTTAGCTTCAACACTGCAAATTTCTACAGGCAAAAAAAAGTAAGGACGAGGATGATTCTTTGCGTGAAATATTTCAAGAATTTGAGTATCCACAATATGATGATTTCAGAGCAGAAGCTTTTTGTCACCAGCAGAAGAGACAGGAATGTTTGAAAAAGGCTGGGGAGGCCTATTGCATGGGTATGAAGTCTGTGGCAGCATTTTATGCACATCAGGTAAACTTAAATATTTTGCTTTTTTGCCTGAATTTACAGAGGTATTTAAATACTGAAGCGATAAGAAAAACACTGTCTACTAGAGCAGATAATTTTGCCCAATTACTCTTCCCTGGGTGTTATATAGAGAATCACCTTACAAGTAAAATCCCTGTCACTAGTAATGATACTGGTACAGAAGTCAAATTTCAGTGTGAGATGTCATGAGATATGGTATTTAGTGCTTAGACACCCACACTTGTTTACTCATAGATCTTGCTCTTGCATCCACATACTTATAAGCGCCAAGATTTGTGTCCATGTGGTCTGGCCAGTTTCACTCGTGTGATGTGAATTGCAACATAGTTTTCAAGTCTTCCATGTGCCCTTTTAATTGGTGATGAACTGTAGACCTGTCTTTTTTTACTTTTTAGGAATCAGACAGGTACTAAGATGCGGTATTTTGCCTCAGAATCTTGCTTTCTTCATCCTCCATAAATCTTGGGAAGATTGCTGTCTTCTGTTTTTGCTTCCTGGCTCTGACTAGCATTACGGTTACAATCTATCTTGCATTGGGATAAACTAGGCATGATATGCCATTTGTTTTGCCATTCATCTGGTTCTGGGAGTATAGACCTGCTGATGATCAGTCTTGTGTGCTCTGGCCTTGGAGCTCAGGATCTCTGGTCTTCATTGAAGCACATTTCTTAGTATATGCCTGTTTGATTACTGCAAATCATATTTTTGATTATAAATATCGCCTGTTCTTGGAACTGTTCTTGTGTGTAGGTTCCTTGGTACATTCCCAGAAGACCCTTCCATTCACGCTTCATTCAGACCACTCTTAAAAAGTTCTGTTGCAGATATCTTCAAAGGCTGTAGCTTTTACCTGGTCTAATAAAAGTTTGGTATGAATTCAATTTATAGAAGTATCTAATTCTAAACTATGGATTGCATTATAACAGAACAAAAAATGTAATAATGAATAACTTGAATTTGCTTATTATCTAAAAAAAGGTTTAATGCAGTTGGTGTAATGTATCACTCTAAATGTTTAGATTGTTACTATGCATGTAGGAAATACTGATTATTAGTCTTTATAGTGAACTCTTTATGGTCTTGGCTTATATTTTTTTTTAAGTTTTGAGAGGTGCTAAACAAAGGTCTACATGTTTTTAAATAGAAATATTTCAAGTCCTGTTCTGAGCCATAACAACAAGTACAATCTGGAAAATTATTATATATTTTCTTGTAGGCAGTAAACAAGCAAACTGAGCTACCTTTAGTCATGAAAAAATACTTTATTCTTGGTGGCTTTAGCCTGTCTTGAGAATCATCTGCAAGTGAGAGTTATGGGGCTGGTGTCTTAGGTCTGACACTGATATGTTCCAGACGATCCATTTTAACAAAGTTTTAGAGAGACCGTCACTTCTGTTCTCTTCAGCCCTTGTCAGTCCAATACCTGGAGTTAAGTCTTCTATTCGTTTTCAGACTGTGCCTCCAGATCTTTGAAGATCTTAACTTTATTGTTACAGTCTCTCATGTATTATCTCTACAAGGTTCATGTTAAATAGTTGGTATTTGATCACTGTATAATGTGCATAACCCTGTACTGCTCCTTGCCCCTAATTGCAATAGGGACTGTATTGACCTTGTCAGTCATAAAATATCTCTCAAAAATACTGGGAGAGATAATAGGCAACTATTAAAAAAAAAAAAAAAAGAAAAGCTGTTTGCCCTTGGCTTGTCTGATTTTTAGGGAATGTGTTCAGAAGAATTAACCTCAACTATAACGCTCAGCAGGTTTTTCCTGAGCTGTGGAGTGGTTTATCTTACATTGTTTCATTAATTTTTTAGCAAAATACTGGCAGAAAGTAAAAATCTATTCTTAGGATAATAAATCTGAAAATTGGCATGGAGAGTAACTTTTTGGTTTATGTAAAATCCTTATGGTTTTGTGCCTTTTCTGGCTGTCTCTCTCTCTTTTTTTTTTTTTGGGTCTTATCTTGTAAGGCTTTTGTTACAATTTCTTCTTTGTGCCAGCTTTGAGTAGTTTCCTAAGAACATATTTCATGAAAACTTTGTGAGTAGGTCTCATTGATCCTCTTTGGGAAGTTGTGTTGTGATTGTACATTTTACTGCTTCAAACCGAGAGCTGAAAGCACCCTGCCTGTACTGTAATTTTGAACCCAACGGGCACCGTGGAGCTTAGATTATGTCTCAGAGTATAACAGTTGCTGTGCTTGTGCATAAAGGGTCGCCTTCATGAGCAGAAGATGAAAGAAGCCAACCATGCTGCTGCTGTGCAGATCTTTGAGAAAGTAAACACTGCTTTGCTGCCTATGAATGTGTTGGATCTCCACGGTCTCCACGTGGATGAAGCTGTGAATCAAATGTCCAGAGTGCTGCGGGAAAAAAGTGAAGGTAGGAATAAGATAATTTCTTCCCCCTAAAAGTTATTCCCCTTGTTTTCTACTAAGAAATCATGATATAGGGTAATACTAGAGAGAATTAATGTAATCCAAGACCATGTAAAAACAACTGGCTATTTTATTATTTTATTTTCAGAGTTCCAGCATGGAATTGTTTTTTCTTTTGACATGGCAATGGTACTTTTTGCCATCTGTTTTGTTCCCTCTGTGCGTCTTTTGCGAATTTTCCTTTTCCTTCTGTATAGTTCTTATATTTATTGAAGATTTGATCTATCCTTCCTGGCCTTTTCACCAAAGGTATTACTGCAAACATTATTTTATCTTTGCATTGTTTTTTCAGAACTATGTTGCTTTTTTAATCTTTAAAGAAAAATCATTATGTTGGAATTCTAACCATAGTGACAATACTGTCTTCAACTTTTACGTGAAAGTGTGTGATTTGAGCTATCTTTCAGTAACTTCTATATTGATTTGTCAGCAGGATCTCTTGAGATCAGAAGACTGCTGCTTCCATAAATGTCACTTTGTGCAGTTCAGCTGGAGGACTTGTTTTTTCTCCCAGTGGAGTGTGCGAGTACTTTATGAGAGTCCTTGCTGTAAAAAGATAGATTTTTCTGCATTGTTAGTTTACTCAATAAATTTAAGCACACTGGGGAATGCTTTTATAAGAAATACTTCTTATGCAAGGTGCCACTGCCCAAACCTAATTCTTAAAACATCTTCTCCACACAGTATAAAGAAAAGTGTTCAGTGGGGCCTTAAATAATCCTTTTCTTTCAATATACATCAGAGATAATTAAATTGCATTATCTTGTGCCATTCTTAAAATTATGTTTGTATACTTTAAGCTGTAACAATTATTTTTAGAGCTAAATTTCCTGAGATGAACTTGAATCAGGAGTTTTCTAATGATGGTAGAGGCTCTCTGTTCAGTCCATTCACCTAAAAAAAAAAAAAAAAAAAAATATATATATATATAAATATATATAAAAATACTGGGCACT
>JANIJG010009630.1:0-19585 GCA_024611175.1 Megaceryle torquata | reverse complement strand
TTATATATCTAAAAATACTGGGCACTTAGTCCTGGCAGAATTAACAGTACACTGAGACAAAGCCCAAATAAAGTTAAGCAGGAGATGGAGAGATGTGAGCTGATAACCCTGAACTAGCAAATCTTGACTTGTTGTGAGAATCCAGTTTAATTTATATTTTTTCCCGCTTTCAGACCATTCATCAATTTAGGTGGTGTGATCTTTGGGAGAAGAACAAATTATATTATTACCAGGGCTAAATGCACTAATAAAGCTCATGTGATGTGTTGATTCACATGCTCCAACGTAGCAGAAGTTAGCCCAAATAAGTGTGACTTAAAATGTCAAAAACTGTCTGGATTTCTGTTTTTCTTCTTCCTTTCTTTATCCAATAAAATATTATTTCTTTATTCACATTAATTTAAGATAAAATGTGAAACACTAGAGAGAAAAGGTATCAATTACAAATCAACTAAATTACACCCACCTCTTTCACAGCATAACAGCACATTAGGGGTTGGAAGGAACCTCCGAAGATCATAGAGTCCAACCCCCCTGCCAGAGCAGGACAAAACTAGAGCAGATCACACAGAAAGGCATCCAGACAGGCCTTGAAAGTCTCCAGAGAAGGAGACTCCACTTTCAATTTTGCAATTGTAATTAACATCACAGGATATAAATTCCAAGTGAAGATTTGGTGATCACAGAATTTCCTAGATTGAAAAAGACCTTTAAGATAGGAACAGTAAAGCTGCTATGGAATTAGAAGGATTTTGTGGTGATCACAACATGCATATTTGAAGCAATCTACATTCAAAAAGCTTGTCTATATTTTTTTCAGAAGAGGGGGAAAATGGTCATATTTGTGTAAAAGATGCAGAAGATGTATAGACAGCACAGGAAAGCAAAGTTCTGAATCACTAATAAGAGTTTACAGAAGAATGGATGGAAAGTTTATACTGAGTGCCAAGTCTATGCCGAGGGAAAACTTTAACCGTTACAATCCCTGCTGTTACAGAGTACCAGCAGACTGGTGGTAAACCATATCTCTGTGTTATCACGGGAAGAGGAAGCCATAGTCAGGGAGGAGTTGCTCGCATTAGACCAGCAGCTATCAGATACCTCACAAGCCACAACTTCAGGTGAGTTTAGATTTTTTGTTACTGATACTTTTTTTTTCCTTAACCCACATTTAACTAACTGAAAATTGAAGTTAGTTTTAGAATACTGCTCAACTGCTAAACGATTAAGGCAGATCTGCTCTTTCAGATTAAAGTAGGTCTGCTGTTTCATAAATCCAATGCAATTGTGTGACACACAACCATTTTTTTTCATGGGGCACCTGCTAAGTCTTAGAACCTTTACTCTGAGAGAGATGAAAATGCTATGTATTAAACTTAGCTAACATAGTTTAATTACATATTTCCATTCAGGGTTGCTAGTTTTACAGTGAAAAGTTGTTAATCCTGGGTTTTATTGGTCTCCAATAAAAGAGCTTTAGCTCTCAGCTGCTTATGTGGGACAGCAATTTAACAAGTCTGGGCTGGCATCAGTTGTTTGCTGCTTTTTGTTTTCAGGAGTGTGTGAAGGTGAGAAGGAAATAACAAAGACTTCTCTTCCATTTCCTTCTTTCTCCCTTTCTTCTGCAAAAAGTAAGTCTGTTTTGAAAGAAGAGGCAATGAAAGGAAAGCATGAAAAGAGTGAATATACCCAAGAATATTGGGCAGATTTTTTTTTTTTTTTGGCCTTTTTTTTTGGGGTAAAAATCTTCCTCTTTGTTTCTGCTTTTTCTAGCTCTTCACTTCTCCAGACCCCTGATGCTGATTTCCTGACTCACATGCACATATACTTGACTACACTCATGATTTCCATGTGTTTGATGAGGGCTGAAGGAGATGGCATTGCACTTAGCTTTCATGTTGAAGCTTCATCTTTTCTCATTTCACAGGTTCACAGAAGTAAAACCAGGCTGCCTGAAAGTTATGCTGAATTGAAGGGTTGTCAAGAAGAGAAGATGAATATAGAAGCTGAGGTGTGAGATTACAGATAAAAACTTTTTGAACAACTGCAATAGTATTTTGTAATCTGTTTTAAAGGAGAGTATTTTATTAGAAATGGTCTCAATTTACAACAAGTGGTTTTGTTAGTATGTTTCCCAGAATTTTTTTGTGTGGAATGGATCCTTTTTTGACCCTGCTAAAATATGACACAGGATTTCAAGTCTCAGAAATGCCGATTAAGAGTTCTTGCTAAGCAGCATATGATGTTTTAAAGGGAAGTTAATGTACAATTTTAAAATGTAACTGTCTTCTCAGCATACCTAGTGTTTGTCTTTTGGCCCTCACACATTTTAATTGCTGTGGATTCTATGCTTTTAAAACACAGTAACTTTTATGAAGTTATTTTGTGATACAGAACTTTGTGCTTAACCCTTCAGAAGAGCACAGGGAAGATGAGAACTCGGCAACTACTGATGTTTCAAATCCGGTTACATCCGAGTGCTAAGTTTTTCCAGGTTTCTTCAAAAGTCTGACATAGGTTTTTTGGGGTTTTTTTTTTAGTGATTATTCTGTGATGGGTTGACCAGTTCTGTTGTCCTTATTCCATTCTAAACTTCTGGTATTGATAGAAGTTGTATATAGAGGACTGCGCATTAAGATCAGCCATGGTTTTGGTATTTTTGCAGACTTATTGTGATCTATTAAAGGGAAAAATGCAACACTGTAGTTCAATTTCTACTTATAAATAGCTAATACTGTAATTTTGCAGGAAATGCTTTTATTTTTTCAACATCTACTGAATTAGAAGTTTCTTTCTTCATGGCTTTTTAACTGGAGCAAATTGAGTACTGTTTCACTTTACAGGTGTCTAATAGTGACATGTCATCATTCTGTGTGCATTGAATTTGGTCATTTCGTTGTAGAAAATAAGATTGTCTGTGAGACATTAAAAAAGTATTTTTAACATCAAAGTGAATGCTAATACTGCAACAGTTATTGCCTAACTAGAAAATCTGGAAGCGCAAAAGTTACTCTGGTGTTGGTGTTGTTGCATCAGCATCTAGAAATACCCGCATAAAATAAACAAACAAAACCAAACCACCATCAACCAAACAACCCAAACACACACCCCCAACCCCCAAGAGATTAATATAAACCTCTCTACTTTGGCAAGTGTTGCCAGTGAGCAAGCATAACATTTTTAAATGGAAATATTTTCTAGAATGCTTTACTACTTGTAATTCCATCTTTGCCTCTTGAAAGGCACACAGATTTTTTTACTACGAACCATTTAATTTTTGTTGTAAGGCTTTTTCAGAACAGGTATGAATTCTGTATTAGGAATAATATTAATAGGTTGAGGACTAATGGGAGGGTCTTTTTATTTTTAAACCACTTTTGCAGGAGGTTTTATCTGGGAACTACATGCACATAAAATTTCTGTATCAATCCATATATGTGTGCAAGTTCTGCCATTTGTGTGCATGGGTAATAAGCAAAGAACTTCTGTAAGAAAAGCTGTGCACAGAAATAGGTTTCACTTGAAAATATGAGTTTATAAGTTGCTGACAAACTGAAAGACGTGATGTTTTCTGAATACCCATATTTGCTGTAACATATACACTGAATGGAATGTACAGTAGACTTAAAAATTAGTTTGTCATGCTTCAACAGGTAAAATAATCTTTTCATGGTGGTTTCAAGTGGAAGAATAGCTTGAATAGTATTTCATCAAAGAGACTCTTACTGGAATAATAGACTATCATGATAAGTTTTATATTTTTTCTGGGTACTTAGTTAATCCGAATTGCGTCCCTTCTCTTTTTTTCTTTCTCTCTGGACTGCTCTGGTAACCAGAAATACAACAGATCTGTGCTTCTCACACAGCACTGTCAGAGCTGTATCTGCCACTGCATGGTGTCCTGTGCGGTGAAGCCCGTCCTACATCCTCTTTGATAGTGCCTAAAGTGGACTGAGATGTCATTTAGGCACTTGAACTTGAGACAGTTCACACTATCAGTTGTCCAGGGTTGCAGATGCTAGAACTGCCTCAGGAGAGCTAAGATCTTTCTTTTGGGGTAAGGAACTTCTTTTTGCTATTGAACAGGTTTTTCCTTAGTGCTCCTGACCAAACGAAGGTACAGCATTCTGGGGCAGCTCCTTAAAGTGTAGTCCTTGTTGGTTGGCCCAGGTGGCTGAGTTGCCCAGCTAAGGTCCTGGTCGTGG
Organism: Megaceryle torquata; assembly: GCA_024611175.1. Taxonomy (NCBI): domain Eukaryota; kingdom Metazoa; phylum Chordata; class Aves; order Coraciiformes; family Cerylidae; genus Megaceryle; species Megaceryle torquata. The sequence continues at coordinate 15,380 of JANIJG010009630.1, read as the reverse complement.
CTCAGAAGTGTTGCATGTTGGGCTGCTGGTTGCCCAAGCCCTACAGCAATGTCCTTGTAAACAGGGAAGTGTCAACACTTCAGGTTGTTTTGGGAGGGGGCCTGATTCACTCAGCATATTCACACTATTCTTGACATGGACAAAGACAGCTCAGATTTCAGTTGAAAAGACGGGCAGAAAATGTTGTTGTCTCACCCATCTGTTCATCATAATCTAGTTGTTGACGAGTTTACCCAGGAGATGAGAAACACAGATTTTTTTTCCTTCTTTTGGCCTAGCAAGGGGACAGTGATTACACCTGACTCTCACTTCCCCAGAAAATGCTCTTAACCAGTGTGCTCAGGGGTATTCTTGAAGTTGCTTCTTCCTGAGCTTCTTTCAAAATGTCCACTGCAAGCTAAAAATGCAAAATCAAGGGGACAGAAGAGATTTATGCACAAAACAGTCTCTGGAAGAGGACTAGGACTCCTCAGGAAAAAAAAAAAAAAAAAGCTGTTCACACAGAGCCAACGGCCCACTCTGTTGTGGTTGTTTTGTTTTGGGTTTGTTTTTTTTTTTTTGTCTCTTGGTCCTATTTGGATAAATGCATAACAAATTTTCAGGGCAAAACCTCATCTCCTGCCCTTACTAGGAGAGTTTATTTTGTTCAGTCTGTCAAAGTCAGCAGAGGAGTATGTAGCTTAAGACCAATTTGGAGTACTTTCTATTGCCTCTTTGGTGCAGGCTGAGGTTCTCTAAAGCATTCTGAATACCTTATCTGGTTATCAACTGATCATTTGCCTAGTAAAATTATTCAGTTAGAGGCTGAACTTGGAAGACAATGATTTAAAATGATAACACAGGCAGAACCAGTCGTGCCTTTATTGAAGTTAGCAAGTCTCTCTCTCCATCAGCTTCAGCAACTCAAGGTGAGACATTGTTGCAGTTCCAACTCTGACAAACTATGATGAGCTCAGCTTTTTTCTTCTGTAGGAGCTTAAGCATGTGCTTGGAAGCTATGCTTAGCTGTATACAGAATGGAGCCAAAGGTGAGTCCCCAGAGAGAAAGTAGAATTGATTTATTAAAGATAGCTATTTGCCAAATTGTCCACAAAAGAAATCCTACTGGGCTTCCTGCATTTCTTCAACTGTTTTCATAATGTATAGTGGTTTTGAATTTTATCAAATATAATTGTTTTAAAATGATATTTCAGAGGAGGTAACATTTTGGAACTTCCAGCTTTTCTCGTGTCTTTTGCAGTTACATCGGTGAGGATCCTGAGGTATCATCTTTTAAAGTAGCATTTAACAGTATTGTCACCAGCACTCTGAAATAATGCACAACTTAAAATGCCTGTTTTGTGTACCACTTTTTATTATATTCTTCAACAGCATGTGGTTGTGATGACTGATAGCCTTTAATATGTGACTTTTGGTTTCTTTGTACCAAAACATTTTAACATTGATCCCGATTTTAAATTTAGGAAAATTATCTTTTAATACAGAATTTTAATACTTGTGCTAGCATTGATGAGTAATCTTACAGTAAAGAAAAAAAAGAAGCCCAGAAGTGCAGTGAAGAAAGTTGTTAGACTTCTAAGTAATGTGTTTAAAAATAAATGTCAGTTGATTTTGAAAGTACTACAGAAAAATGGATTTAAAAAAAAAAAAAAGATACCTTGATAATACTTTAATGGGTTTGGCTTTTGCTTTTAATAGTATGTGGTACAATCTTATTTAAACTTAATGTTTTTGTAGACCTATTGAAGGACACCTCAGGCAGAGTTTAACTGGCATTTTTTTGTGGCTGTTGGAATCCTCATGTAGACAATGTCCAGATGCTCTAGCCGTAACTGAGAACATGACTAGAACATCTGAGATACCACTGTTGTGAGTATGTACAGTGCTAGGGAAGACCTTTATGTGCTTAGCAGAACACATGTTCTGAAGGTTTTACCTGAGGAAGTGAAATGTAACCAAATTGTTACTTAATCATGCCAGAAAATGCGGTGGATAGACAGAATAATTTCATTGTTAATAATGGCAAAGAAGGATTATCATAGATGTAATACAAGAAATTATACAGAGACTTTATGTTACTGATGCTCATGTCTTCAGATGCAGTTTACATTTCTAGTATAATATTGCCATCTTTGCAGAGCTCAGATGATGGAATATGAACACTGTAACAAAGAAAAGTTGATTGATTTACCACAATTCACAAGTATCATGTTCTTTTAATAAAGCAACATGCAAAACCCAACCAAAGCCCAACTGTTTGTGCTGTTTCAGCTAAATAAACTGCAGAGAATTAAATGACTTATATGTGAATACGCATGTGAAAAGACCTAGCATTGCAGCTACCAGTTGTAAAAGCTGTTAGGACCAGTATGTTGAAAGATATCAATGTCTATTTTTAAATTAAAATAAAAATTATTTTTTTTAATTTGTATAAAGCTGTAATTTTTCTGCTAACTATACATTTAATTTTTTACTGAAATACAATTTTGTAATTTGCATTTAGAATTTCTAATGTGAAAAGGAATTTACAAAATCTAGTTCAATAAAGGATTTTTGCCACAAGTGTAGCCTTCTGCCTTTCCTTGGAAGACTACATTTCAGCTTGTATCAAAGTTGTCAAGTAGCAGTCTTGGAGTTCTGCATGAAAGCCACTTGCCTTGGCTTTGGGTTACCATTTGTAGGAAGATGAAGCAACTGTCTGCAGGCAAAAAAAGGAACAGATTTGTGGCCTGACTTTCAGTGTTGCGAGTGGGAGCTGAATGCTTCCATTACTGAAAATGAGAGTCATGGTTGCAGGTATTTTTTTGGCCTGAAATAGCTGAAGAGATGCTGTACAGGCCTAGCTTACGTTGGGGTGGGGGGGGGGGGGTGTGGTGGCCTCTGTCAAGAGGAGGGGCAGGTATAACCACTATAAAGATGAGTTTGGGGCAGGGAAGTGTTCAGGATAGACCTCCCCTTAGTAAGACCCCCTAGGTCAGTGGCACTGACAGGTGGGATCCTGAGGAAGCACAATCATCATGGATTTGGAGCTAGGAAGCCTGGCTTTTCCTGAGCCTGCTCTGTGCAGATCAAGTGTGGATACTCCTGTCTTACATTCCTGGAGGTGTGGAAAAACACCTGAGAGCAAAGTGCTAGTCCCAGTCCAGCCTATTTTACTAGCTGAGGTTGAGGACAAATGGCTTTGACCCAAGTTAACTCTTACAGAGTCATTCCTATGACTTCATTGCCTTGTAGCTTGAGTAGAGTGCAGAAATCAGCCAGGTTTGTGCATTTGCACAGCAAAGCCCTAACTAATAAGCTGTTCAAGAAAGCAGGGAAACCAGATTTTTGGGAACACATTCTGGCTTAGATCTGACATGGCTCATTCTGAGCCACGGCTACTAGAGCACAGAATTGGTGAATGCCTGGTTGGTTGCGTGCTCCTTACAGGACTCCCCTGCTCTGGCAGCATGGCTCAAGGTCCAGCTTATAGATTAGTCTCTCAAATTGTCACATTTGTCATTGTCATGGAGGTTCTGCTACTGGACTTGCCTTCCCTCTGGAGGAAGGACAGTGGTTCAAGGTGGAGACATAGCTTGACTCCTATGCCTTGCTAAAACAATCCATCCTGATTCACCAGCTTCTGTTTCAATTCATGCCTTTATTTCCAGTGTGTGCTGAGCTAGCAGCTGTGAGTTTTCTCCTCAACAGTGCTCTGGTGGTTTCTGAGAGTCATTTTCCCTATTTAAATAGGAGAAGTGGAGTATTTTAATCAGTCCTTACTTAGGAAAATGATTTGAACTTTTAAGGCTGAAAATTGAAGTGTGATAAAAATACTGCTGGAGGCAAACAGAAATTTTCAGCCCAAATCATTGAAGTACAATTAAATGTTGTGTCTGCTGGTGGAATGCATCAGGGAGCTTGACAATAGGTGGTGCCCTTGCCAATGGCATAGAGTGATGCTGGCAGGAGCTTCTACTGTGCCTTTACCAGAGCTGTTGTTTCTCTGTATGATGTGCTCTAAAGGATGTTATTACACATCACGTGCTGTTCCTTTCTTCCTCGGAGAATACTGTATTTGGAGTATTGCTTTCATGACCGCATTCTTCTTCTTTACAAAGGGGTGGGGTAGAGTTTGTTTTCAAAATATACTTGCTGCTCTGTGCTGAAGATGAGCATTGAGACAAGTTAATTTTGCACTCAGATTTGATGTTAACATGGGTTTTTTTCTCCTGTAGCTACTCTGTGGTGGTTTTTTAGGTTAGTTGTCTGGATGCTTGGACAGGTCAGTCTAGCCAGAGACTGACACAAAGACATTGTGCTACTTGGTAAAAGTCCTATGCCACTGAGGATATTGCTAGTGGCAGTGTCTTGAAAACCCTTGTGGGGAAGGACCCTCTTGATGTTCCTTTTCTTTCTTCATCGTGGGGCCTGGCTGAGCTAGCAATAGCTTCTCATTAGTTGCCATCATTAATTGTGTGGGGTGGGTCAGGAGATAAAGTTCCCTTCTTCCTGTAGCCTGAGTGTTTTCTGCATGGCATGGAGCTGGCAGGTGCTGTCTTTTAAACTCTTTTAAGCTCAGAGAGCTTTTCCCATGAATAGGGCCTGAGTTTGCCCTGAATGACGTTAGGAGCTTTGGCTTTCCAGAAGTGGGGAGTTTAGCAGCTGTCTCTTGGTAAAGAAGGTCCTTCCTATCAAACTCAGGAGTGCCCCTTTCCCCTCTTCACCCTTTGCCAGATTTGGGAGTTTTTACCACCCCCTGGGCCAGTCTGCCCTGTGTCCCCAGGTGCTGGTGAGCCCTTGGGACACTTAGTTGGGTCTGCAGCCATTATCTCTCACACCTCAATGGAAAGTACACCAGGGAGATGGTGGGGGAACATACAGAGCATGGAGGTACCCTGTAAGAATCTTTGGGGAAAGATCTATGGAGGCCACATCTGAGAGGGCATGTTGTCAAGTGCAGATACGGGCCCTGAAAGAGCTTACCTGAAGAGAAGATTGGCTAGAGGATCCAGAGATCAACCAGTACTAAGAGACTGCTGTGATGAAGAAGAAAGGCCTGTTATAATACAAGGGGCTTTATGCTGGAGGATGGATGGTGTCATGGAGTAGGGGCATGACAGTGAATTGAGAGCATGGCAAATACTAGAAGGGATCTGCAAAAACTGAAAGGTGTTGTGTGGCAGGCAGGCAGTGCAGAGGTGTCCAGGAGACGCTGAGGCACTGCAGGACCATGTAGTAAGGTGCATGGATGTGACACTACTGCTGGGGCAGCCCGTTTCTCTCAGCTCCAGCAAAGCAATGCTGGTGTGTCCAAACCAGCATCTTGAAGCAGACTCGCTGGGATGCACGATTTGGAGGTCTTGGTGAATTAAATGCAGCAGATAGGGCTCAACATCCTGTGACTTATTTTGTACTGTGTTCGGTTTGGGGTTTTCATTTTATTTATCTAGCTTTCATATTTTAAGAATACAACAGATCTTTGTCTGGACTGAGACAAAAACTGTGTTGCAGACTTTAGGGGTGAGGAGGACTTCCAGTTTTGGTAGCTTTTTGATGAACAAATGGGGCTTTTAGCATCTGTTCCTTGATGGATATTTAGGCAACTTCACTTTTTTTCACTTTAAGCAACTGACACTTAAGGGTTTGAAAAAGGCAGCCATGTATCCCCAGTGCCACCAGAGGTCCCCATGGCCTGAGACCCTTGTGCTGTTGTATTGTGTGATCTTTTAACTTAAGATGTGAAAACAGAAAGGACTTGAAGGGGAGCAGAGGATAAAAGCCACCATCTTGCTTCCCTTTCTATTGTAAGCTGTTTTGTGTCCTCTGTCATGGCGTTGGGTCTAAAACTAGAGTTGTGTACTCTTTGTGAGTAGAGAACAATTTTTCATATGGCTGAGGAGACATCTTACATGACTTGGGGAGCGCTAAAATAATAAAACTTAAATATGGATGTGTTTCTGCAGTGCAGTGAGGATATCTGCAACTTTCTTTGGGCAGTAGGACATTTAAGTGTGGTAGTGCTGCTATGATGATGGTTTTTCTACAAGCTTAGTAAAGCAACTGTACAGATCATTATTATTTCTGTGTTATCTTGAGAAGTAAGACCCTCTTCCGTGATTGATCTTACAGACTGGACAGGGGAGCAAACAATGGAAATCCTCTGCCCGTGCCACAAATGTTATCAATTTGGACTGTAAATGGAATGGTGGTCCTGCCAGATCAGGCTCTGGGATCTCTGCATAGTGATGTTTGGCTCTACTAACTCACAAAGCATTGCCTCACATTTCCACCTCTAAGTTAGGCTAAAAGTAGTCTTCCTCACCTGTCTGTCCTTGCCTTTCCAAATTATCCCCTTTTACTTTCTGTGCAGTGCCAGATAGGCAAGCCGTGGGTGACTGGGAGCTTCAGTTTTCTGGCACAGCCATGTAAAGTGGCTCTCTTGATATACTGCAGCAAGAACAGAATGCTCCTGGAGGGTTGGTGCACCCTGGCTGGCAGGGGGGCTTCCTTCAGAGAGTGCTTTGGGAGCCATTCAGGACACCTACGTTGGGCTCCTGGTCTGAGCCTTCCTCTGGGAAAGGACCTCCAGGTTTATAGAACATAAAGGAGAAACTGTCTGGTGAAGTGGGGAGCCTGAGACTGCGCAGTGTGACTATCCCCATCTCATTCTTCAAAACAGGAGGAAGTGGGAAAACCACATTCAAAATAAAAACAGCTGCTGCCTTCATCTTGCTGATTTTCCCAAGGGGGAGCGCCAATGTCTTTCAACTTTGCTGGGGCAAGAGGCCTAGTTTGTGCTGGCGTCCATTTTCCTGACAAGAACAACATACAGACTGCAGAAATAAGCAGGCAGGGCAGTGCTGTGGGGCAGGAAGGTGCACAACTGGAACTGGGCCAGGGCAGGAGCTGCTGCTGGGGAGAAGGGAGAGGGGAGCACCTGGTCCCACTTGCTGCAGGTGGGTGCCTGGGAGAGCTGTGTGCTTGGTGTTCATGTTGGCAGTTTCCCTGGGCCCTGGAGCCAAGCTGCCCTGTGCTGTGGTTTCCTGGGGCACAGGCACTTGAGGGGCTGCTGGGCAGACAGGAAGGGGGGAGCCCTGGCCTGGCCTGGCCTGGGGCTGCCTGGTAGCAGGGCTGGCAAGAAAAGCTGCTTCCTTCTGGCTGTCCCTGCTGGGACAGCTCAGCCTTTCACCCTCCTAGGCAGAATGAAAGGAGAAAACAGCATTTCCTCGGTGCTTCTGGCCTCCATTGGTGTTCTCTGACCTGGACAGCAGCGCTGAGGAGCACCTCAGCTGCTCTGACCCTTGAGCAAGGCGGGAGTGTGGGAATCTGACCTGGCCTTGAGTGGAGCTGACCTGGCCATGAAGCTGCAGAGCAGCCTAAACTGATAGAAACTGATAGTTTCACAGACTAAACCACAGGAGTCTCCTCCACCATTTCAGCAAAGCCATGGGCATTATTTCTGCATTAAATCCAGATGGGGGAAGGAAGCATGAATGTCCCTGGGGAGAGAGAAAATTGATGAAGTCAGACAATTTACAGAAGCTGGTGTGGGCTGGCACACTGTGTGTTTGGACGAGTGTGCTGGTAGGAGAGACCCTGTTGAGTGAGGCCACCCTGGAAGCCTCTGTCTGGGCTCTCCTCAACCTGCCCTGCAGCCATGGCCACTCTCTCCCTGCCACAGGCAGCCTGCTTGCCTAGCCACCCTTGCCCTCTCCCTGCCAGCTTCAGGGCCACATGGCCACTCTGTGTTCCTTGGACAAATACCTCCTAAGGGCTTCACCAAAAAAATAAACAGTGGGCAAATCTCATTCCCTCAGTAGGGTTGATGGGTATTTTGGGATTTGCTACCCAATTTGAGGGAAGAAGATAAGGTTTGTTCTCTGTGGTGTGACTGCTTTTGTGCTAGACTGTCTCAGGAAAAGACACAGGGGAATTAAGTAACCCTCAGTGCAGTTCCTAAACATGCTTCCCTTTCAAGAAAAGGGAAGTAGGTTTTCATGCTGCTCTGGAGAAGAGCACTTCCCATCCATTGTCCAGACCGCCAGTTCTGCACTGGCGTCACGGGAAGAATTGTGCTAGGAAATTAGCACGCTGGTTTCTGCTTATCAGATACCAAGAAAAAAATAAGCGTGTCAATGTTCATTTTTGTCACACAGCATATGTTGCTTACAACCTGATCTCAAAGCGAATATTCCAGCAAAATAGCTAATCAGTAACCTGTACATAGCAGGGAAATCTATCAAAGTAGTAAAGAGTAGTTCTGTAGTGAAGACTACAGAAAGTTGTGGTCTCTGAAATGGAGGAAATGTCTGCTTGTCTTGTCTGCACTGAGTGTATGGGTTTCATGTATGGAACAGTTCCAGATCACTCTTGAAAACAGGATGGATAAAGGTAGGTGTCCATGCCCAAATGTTAGCACAAAACCAAAGTCTGATCATCATTTGCACATCTTGGGGTTCTGTCTTTTGGGCCCAAGAGGTCTGTGCTGCTCAGATGTGCCCAGGCCTGAGTCGCTCGCTGCCTTGTTGAATCCAGAAGCTAGGTGGCCTGAGGCCAAATCCCCAGAGCAGGGGTAGTTGGAGGGCTGCTCTGTGGCCACCTGAAGTGCAGAACAAGCCTGTCACTGAAAGCAGCTCTGTTTCTCCATTACAGGGCAGACAGATCTGATTTTGCAGGCCAGATAGAGTATTCCTTAGCCAACTCTATTTGCTAGGTATGCTGGCGGTGCCCAGGCTGTGCTGTCCCCTGCTGCCCCTCTTCTCTCAATGGCCCTGGCATGACCGTGCCAGGTGGCTGGAGATGGTACCAAGCTGGCTTGGACCCCATGCCCACAACAGTGGGAACATGCAGCTGTGGCTCCAGCTGCCCACTAGCAGCACACCACCTTTCCCTTTCCACCAGAACTGTGTTGGCTCCTTTGGCTTGTCTCAGGAAAGAGGCAATACCTTGGGAAGGAGCTCAACAGCTGAGCTGAATTGAGGGTTGAACTTTGTAACTTGCTGTGCAACTCAGGAGGAAGGCAGGAGAATCCATGGGGAGGAGATGACATTTCAGCCATGCTTCTGCATTTTGGCTTCTCTGTCAGGGACACTCCAGCCTAAGTATGCTGGAGTGCTTTGACTCACCCTCTGAAGACCTCTAGTCCTCCCCCCGTGATGTGTCAGGAACCTATCTCATGCTGAGTTTTGGGATTCTGTTTTATCACTGCATGCTTCAGTTTGTGCCACTGCAATACCAAAACTGAGGAGTGTCTAACCACTGGGTTAGCTTGCCGAAGAACCAGAGCCTAAATTCATCAAGGCAATGTAATTAATAGTGTGAGAGTTTTACCAGAAGCCATGTAGGAATACTTTTGAAACTTCCTTTTCATCTCACCTTACTGTGCCTGGTCTACTTTAGACTTTAGCAATGCTCTCCCCTACGCTGTGAGGAAGCCTCTCTTCTTCTGAGGTGTCTATTCCTGGGAAGGGAGTGCTTTCACCCTCAGGTTGAAACGGGTCTGGACAACCTACCTGATTTCCCTAGTAATGCCCAGGAACCCGAGGGAAAGCAAATACCCTCACCCCAGTTTTCCCAACACATAGCTGGCATCTTGACAATATACTACTTCCCTTCCTCCCTCCCTTAGACAATTTTAACAAAATAAAATGAAACAAAATGGCTCTTTTTTAACTAAATAAGCACACTTCTCGTGTGTTGTTCTACCTTAGTGCAGCACCTAGACATTAGCAACAATTAGCTTTATTTTGTGTAACATAATGATCATCTAGGACAGGAAGAGGGCTTGTAGGGCTAAATACAATGGGCATCAAGAGTGTAATGGGTTACTTCCTGAGCATTGCACATACCACCCTCTTTGAGGCAGACCAAAATCAGAGCTGAGTGAATCCAAGAGCAAAAAGGAAATCAGGCAGGGGGACAGGAATAGCTTCCTTCCTTGAGCTCAAGCCCCTTCCTAACATCAGCAGCCTGCTGGTTTCTCCAAGTACGATAGAAATCAGTGGATTAAGAGACAAATGTGACCTTTTATTGTAAACTGGCTCATGCCTTTACAGGACAAAACCCTGGATAATGTTATTTTACATAATTGGTCATAAACCCTTAGTTACTTGAGGTTTAAGAATTTATTTTTTGCTGTCAACTTACTTTTTAACGCAAAAATAATTTGCAGCACTCCACCCCCATAAGTATTTTCCACAACAAAGTGTTTGTTTCTGAAAGTCCCAGATAATGACTCATACTGAGTTTAAAAAAAGAGAAGCAACATATTTTTTAATGTATTAACAATATTCTCTCACAGATGTTCCCCTTCATTGCATAGCATGAAGAGGTGAAAAGGAGCTGCAAAGCTGCAGTAAGAAAAGGGAAAAAATTTAAAAAAAAAAAAAAGAAAAAGAAAGAAAGAAGCAAGGATCAAGAGAAACATGTCAGGCTGCAATATTACACCTGACTTTGGAATTGCCTACATACTGCGTAGAAAGCGTGTAGCTGAGGGTCTTTTTGTGGAGTTCCAGGTCACTAGGAAGTCATGGAACAAGTGCATGAAGCATGTGCACCCCTAAGAAAGGTCTCAGATTTTTAATCCAAATCCCTAAAAGAATGGAAGAAGCAAAAATAAACCTGATATTCATCTATTTTGGGGAACTTTTTGGGTCAAGATGCTCCAGGAAGCACAGTGGAGGGAAATAGGTAGAAATCAGGACACATTAGAACACGTTTCTTATTCTACAGTCTTGTTTTTTTGGTGGGATTACTTGAGTCAAAAGTTGTTTATGAAGTATTTTACAGATGGATGAGCTCTTTATTCAAAATGCAAACTGCTTAGCTAGATGGCCTCACATCTGGATTTGTCTGCAGCACAAACCAGAAAAGAGTAGTATTAAACAGCTGCAACAGCTGCTATCTGTAGCAGCCCCGAAACAGGTGATGGTCACTGAAGACATTTTTATCAAAGTAATTTGCAAATGGTATTTTTTTTCTCTACTTCTGACAAGCCCCAGTGTTTTTGTGGAAACATTTCAGAATGTTTGGGTGTCTGATTTTCTTTATCATAATCACAATGGAAACTTATTGCCTAATTGCATGCACTGGTATTGGGAAACCCAGACCTGGTTAAAAACAGAAGAATAGGCATTTAACGTGAAAATTATGTAACACAGGTTCTCACAAAACCTGATAATGTGCTGAAGCTCCTTATCCAAAATCTTGTCTCAAACTAAAAGGAAGATTGAAGCTCTTAAGAAAACAGCATTCCAAAAATGCTTTCTGTGAGACACCCTTCCTTACCTTCATCTCTGTTGATAATAAACCAAACAGATTTCATTGCACTGGGGAAAGCAACAGACTGATTCCTCAGTGTAAATGTGCAGCACTGTTCTGCAAGCTTTGTATCTGCAGGTTTACAGTGTGTTTAGACAGGTTATATTCTTTTAGTGGAAACTGTCTCTGGTGCCGGTTTTGAGGCTGCTGGGGAATGCACCACTCGTATCTCTGACTGAAGAGCAGGCAGCCTCCTGCTGTGTCAAGCCTCTTGGACTGCATCGGGAGTATGGGACAGGAATGTCCTCCCTTCAGTCTGATTGCCTGATCATCTAAAGTGGACAATTTCTTGTGCTCTCAGCTCCTGGTGTATAGACCATAGACCTGACATCCTTGAAATCCTGAAACTATCAGTGCTTTGCTTTCAAAGCTGTGTTAGGAAAGCTGGAAATGATGAAAGTATGTCCAGTTCAAGTTGTCTATTCTGGGAAAGGTGGGTCTCCATGCCTGTGGTCCCTCCTCCTGCTCAGCTTCCTTGTGCTGGCAGAAGAAAGGACATACATGCTAGTAAAATGATACTGGTCAATCCTAATCAGTGCTACTGGAGAGTCTTTCCTGAATTACAGATTCTTAAAAACCAATATTGCATCACCCCAAAAGTGCCTGCCTTGGGTTTTGCACAAGGTCAACTAAACATGTATACTCTCTTTTCTTAAAGGCAGGAAGGCCATATGCCAGTTTGCATAAAAATATTCCAAGTCTTGTTCATACTACTGGAATGTGACTCACACATAACACTGCCGGGCAGTTGTCAATCTGCCCGGTAGCTGTCAATTTGCCCCTTTTCTCCTGGTATGTGTAGGAACTGCTGGGCTGTGCTACACCAATAGCCGCTGAAGAGGAGAGGAGATGGCTGTAGGAGCAGTAGAGTGCAAAGAGAAAGCTTTCTGCAGCCTAGAGGCTTTGCTCCCATCCCCCATCTTTGAGGTTTTTACATCTGCTCCCATAGTCACCAAAGAGAGTAAGACTTATATACCAACCCACAACAAAACCCACATAGGCAGAGCTGAGGAGCTCTCACCAGGAAGCTGACTTACCCTAAACTGCTCCACTATTTCTCATCACACTGCATCTGGGTCTGCTGTCACTGCTGCTGCGGGATGAGCTAGACTCGGTTACCAGGACTAATTTGGCCTGTACGTGCAGTGGTCCCTGGTTACCATTGAGGTTCTGGGGGTTTTTTTGTTTTCTTTTCTTTCTTTTTTTTTTTTTTTTCTCTCAATGTTATAATTGCTCTAATCTGCAAAAAAAAGAAGTTCATCTGAAAAAGCCGATAACACGCAACGCCACTCTTTATTTCTTCCCGTCTCGTCTACAGTAGTTGACTTCCGTAACATTTATTTCCAACAGCCGCTTTCAGCTTCCTGCATCTGGTGAGTTCTTTGCAATTTTTTTTTTCTAAAAGTAAATTGATATTAATACGAATTGATATTCTGAATCAAATTCAGTATCTTTAGTTTTATTAATAAGTTTGTGAAATTGATCTACATAATCAGTTTTACTTTTAGTACCATCTGTTAAATACTCAATATTGTGATATCCTGTTAAACAGTCGTCTAATCATAGACTCATAGAATGTTTTAGGCTGGAAGGGTCCTCCAGAGGTCATCTGGTCCAACCTCCCTACACAAGTAGGGACATCTCCCTAATGCTGCCCCAGGTTGTGTATCTTCTGGATTTTCATTTGTTCCAGAGTTTGTTTCCACTTCAGCATAAAAAGGCCTTGTATAAAATTAGAAAGAGGGGTGTGGCGGGCTGTGCCATGCCAGTATTTTCCACATTAGCTGGTGTAAGAAAAAAGAGAGAAAATGGGAATTACTGTAAGATGGTGGGTCTGATGCTGATCCCCTTTGCTGTTACATGAACTATGAACCCAGGAGAGATAGGCATGTCTCCACCTCAGAGGACAGCTTTCTTCCCTATTTGTGAAGTACATCATGGTTTTGAAAAAATTGTTCCACTTCATCTTAAATGTTTCCAAGCAAACTGATTTTCTTGTGAGAAAAAAAAGATTTTCTTGTGAGAATTTGAGAAAGGTAAAATTTAGGTTCTTAGGATTGAAGTGACATTCCAAGTATTTTTAATTTGCCAACTTATGTGTCACTGGCTTTGGTTCCAGTGGTTGCCTGACCCCCCTAAGTCTAACAAACACCTCTGTCGTCTTGTGAGATGGAAGGGCTTGCTTTGCCGTCTAAATGGCCGCGGCTGTAACTCTTTGCTTTCATCTCACCTCCCCCATGGCTGCTTCTACTCTGCTTTCTGAGCCAACCATGGCAAGCTCATGGTGTGGCATCCCCGTACAGAGCAGTATGTGTGTATGTCCATGCATGTGTGCATATCTGTGCACACCCAGTTCTAGAACCTGCTTATAAAACCTGCATCTTCTGATGCTCTAGTGGCAGTGGGATGGTCTTACCACATTGCCAGTGAGAGTCAGTTAATCTAAAAGGTGAATGAGGCAGGAGCACACGGAGGCTGGAACCATTGCTCTGCCATAGATCCCTAAAAAAAGTCTGAAGGTGGCTTTAAGATTTTCTGACTTCTTTCTTCTTTCAGCTGTTGTTTCCACCTGTGGATGGGGCAAGAGTGGGGCCACGTCATTTGTAAGAGGCCAGACTTAACGCGGGATTTATACTGAAGAAATTAACTTGCAGAGGAAAAAGGTAGGATAAATGAGATTAGTTAGTTGATGGTGGGCACATTTGTCAGCATTTTTTTGGTGTCAGTACATGCCTGTATGCTGCTGGTGTCAGAATAAGGTGGGATTGTGCAGTGCATTGTGCTGTTTTCTATCTCACTTTTCCAGACCCCACCATTTAGATCAGTGGGTTTTTACAAATGTTCTGGTATAAAAGACCATACACTTATACTTACTTGACTTTCGAATGGTGTTTAATCTCATTTTTCAGAGACAGGTCTGAGGATGTATCATACAAGTGAAGTCCAGTTTAGCAGAGAAAGTGGATACAGACTTGATGTGAATATCATGTTTGAGTCTTGGGCAGTAGCGCAGAGTAGAAAAGCCCCACATGCACTTACTTCCTGCTAAGCAGAGAGAGCAGCCATTGCTGGGGCATAATACCAAATTTTGTATTTACTAGATTAGGTGCTACAAACTGGGAATAATAGTATTTTTTTATTTATAGAGTATCAGTGTTTTTATAAGTAACCTGTACTTACTGGGTAAGTTCCAGAGAGAAGAATTTAAATTTTTAAAATGGACTCAATTTTCATGTCTAGCAAGACAAAATTCATAGTCTATCATCCGGTTAAAGTGGAAGTAAATTACTGTCATTTAATCCTATTTTAATGGGGTTTAATTTAATTTTAAATCCAATTTTACTACACCAAAGTGATGTGGTCTCGTGGCAGAAGAGCATCAGGCGCCATGTGATGGTGTCTATCAGAGGACAGGCTGCATATCAACACGCAGCACAGTAAGACCATGAAGCTGGAGCTATACTTTCAGAAAGTTGATAAAAATACTTTCCCAGTCTGTTGAGCACCTTTCTCAAGAAAGTGTTTATATGTAGAAGTTTAACAAATTCTGGGTCAGCTGCTCCATAGGGAGTGTGAATTTGGGGATGAAATGAAAGCACTTTCCCTGCTGCACAAACTCAACAATGGAGGGGCTGATGCTAAAGTGATATCACCTGGTAACAGCTGCCAGTGTCAGTGATATCAAGGAGTCAATCTCTCGTACCCCTGTAAGCCATAGAAATCCTTAAAGATAAATGTGGACGCCCTGCAGTAAACCCAGAGCACACAGGAAACAAGCAGAAATGGTGGCAACTACTCTTGCAGGCTGTGCTTCTGGCCTTCCCTGTAGAGCAGTGGCTTTGCACCAGCAGAAGCTCCCAAGCAGCTTTTCTCAGTGACATTTTCTGATAACCAGTCAGGAGGACACCCAGGGAAGGAGATTAAATTCTGCTGTTTCTCCTCTTGCTTGTGCTGTGCAACTCCAGAAGCAGAGCAGCGGCTGGGTTAGGAGCTTTAAATGAAGAGGATTTTCAATGAAAAATACCTCTTCTCTCTAACACCACACCCCCCCCCCCCCCCCCCCACCCTCTTCGTCTAAT
>JANIJG010009626.1:11394-23396 GCA_024611175.1 Megaceryle torquata | reverse complement strand
GCACTGCCAGGGCACCACTGACCCATGGCCCTCAGCACCACAGCTCCACGGGGGGCTTGGAAAACCCTCCAGGGATCGTGGGGACTCTACCACTGCCCTGGGCAGCCTGGGACAGCCCTTGACAGCCCTTTTGGGGAAGAAATTTTTCCTAATAACCAACCTGGAACTTTGAACTTTGCAGAACTTTTAATTGCCCTCTGAATGGCCCTGGTCATTAGTGCAAGTGTAATGAGTTAATGTTCTGTGAGGCTAAAAATGAACAGCCATGGTGGGTGAACAGTCGTCTTTCCCCCGTGTCATGCTGTAGACAGACTGTCACTTCTCTTGTCAGCCTCTGATGTAACTTAATTAATTGTGGTGGAATTACTCCTGATCTATAATTAAGCGAGAAGGAAATTGAACTGGACAATGTGAGAAGCTCCCTGTGTTGTTGCTTATCATTTTGAAGGGAAAGGGAAGAGTTCACATTTCATTCCTGCCAGTCTGTCACCTTGACCGTGAAATCCTTCTAAGCAAGCACTACTTCAGAGGAAAAGTCAGTAGGTGTGGTCTGTAGGTTCAAGTTTACTCCTTCTTTAGCTACTTACTTCAGCACTGACACAATCTCAGCAGGATACTGAAATCTTGAGTTGCAAATTAGGGTTTGGGGATTTTTTCTCCTTTGTTTTTTTCTTTTTAAGACCCACTATGTTAAGATCCTGCAGTACTGCCACAGAAACCTGCAGTTCATCACAACAGGGTTCTCACTGGTGGGGAGGTGCTACCAAAGACCTGCCTACTGACAAACCTTGTCTACCTTCTGACTTCTGGATTTGCTTTATCATACAGGAAGACCATGTGTCATGAGCTGTTTTTTGGGTAAGATTCTTCTTTTCATCAGGTTTTCAGCAGATGTTTTTCTCCTTATGCAGAGTTATATCACAAGAACTACCAGGGTGAGGACTTCCATACCAGTATATTGAAGTGGTGGTTATATTAATTGTGGAAAAAAGCAACTATTTCTGGTGCCCCTGGTTGGGCACGTGGCCTTCAGAGGAGCAGTGCAGCTCTGAAAGTGGAAGCCTGTCATTCACATTTAACATTAAATATAAAGAAGTAGCTGGAAAGAAATTACAGAATACCTAACTACCATCCCTCAGGGCTTGCATGGAGCTTGTTGTCATCAAGAGGATGCCAGTGGTAGTATTCTTCTGATTGCTCATTTTTCTTGGGCACTTCTGTGTTAGCTTTACTGTTCTTCTTGAACAACTCAATTAATTTTCCAAGTTCTTCTTTGAATCTTGGTTTAGGAGTCTTCTTTTTTGATAGCCAGTTCTTTTTTACTGTATGAAGGTAAGTTTTAGTACTTCTCCCCCACCTTGAGAACTGTAATGTAAATAATTTGTCATCTGTATGAAGAAGGAAAATGTATTTAGCCAAAGATTAAATAAGAAGGTAACTTTCAGGATATAGTATCACTTAGAGCTTGAAATAAAATAAATACGACTGACCGAGTCTGTTGTGGGTATCCCAAAGTACTTGCTTTGCTCTGTATTCACTTCACCTCTGTTTTTGTTCTTAGTTTTTGGAATAATCAAGTTGCAGCCTTACTAATACTTCTCCTTCAGATTTAGCAATATTGCTTATTAAATATCTGGTGGTTTTCACTTTTAAGTTTGTTCTCTTGAAATTCAGTTAGGTCACTTCACTGTGCCCTGGCTTCTCAAACCCGGCCATACTCCCTGGCTGCTCCCCGTGTTTAAGTTAGCCATACTCCATTATCAAACACAGCCTCCAGTACTGACACAGAGCTTCCTCTTGCCATGGTTTGACTTATCATAGCTATTTTTTTATAGCTATATTTTCTATGATAAAATACACGGGTTAGTGAAAATTAGATGTTGAATCTGTAATTGCATGGGTAAGAAATATTTCCAGAGTTCAGATGCTGCTAAATATTTCCTCTGAAAATAGAAATATTTCTTTTTTGTAGTTCAGGAACTTAATTATTATCTTAAAAGTAATCATGATTGCTGTATGAAAGAAAACAAATACCAGTATTTGTGGTATTATTCTGCTTAAAAACCCCTGACCATTGACAGTGATGTGAAGTCGAGCTTTAAACTGTTCATTAGCTTCTAAAATTTATTATGAAAAATATCTTTGTTTGTTTGTTTTTTGAGTTAAGGACCTCTCGTGGACTGAATGCTGTTGAACTGTTTGCCACACTGAAGTGATCTTTTTGCACAAGCTGATAATAATGATACCTGATCTAGATCTGGAGTGACTAATTACCTGTATGTTACACCTCCCATCACTCAGTTCCTGCAACGACAGAAATATTTTGTTGAAAACTCCTTGAAATTGAGGCAAAAAGGTCAGGTGGAAAGGAGGTGTCCAGACTGGATGAGAGAGCTGGTAGAGGGGACAGGTTGCCCAGGGGGTATCAGTTTGAAGCATGGTTCAGGTCCTCCAGTTTCTGATGAATGTGGGATCATCTATAGCAGCTCTGAGGTGAAAATATGTATCTGGTTAAAATGTAATAGCAATCTCGTTGAGAGTGCAGTTACTTGGCAAGCAGTGTGTACAGCCTTAGCTAAACGCTGTTCCTTACTTTGGACTTGGATAAAAACGTTCCTGTCAGAGGGAAGGAAAAATGGCACGTTTGACAGTTCACTTAAGTACAAATTTTAAAAGCCATTTTTCTGATGACAGTAGGTATTTTGGGTGGTGTTTGTGTGCTGTCCCAGAGCTCTGTTGCTGTATTTTCTGTAGCTGTTAGCAGATGTTTGAGATGGATCTGGTTGAGAGGGAAGGTGGTGAGGGTGAAGTGGAGAAAAATAAACTTGTGATGAAGCGGCTGCGCCGGGTGGTTAGAATTTCATTTGAGCGTGGTAGAATCTGGGAGGCTCGTGCGACACGTCGGGCGCTGTGAGAGGACAAACAAACTTCCAGTTATCCTCAAGGCACATCCTCAGCCGATGTGAACTATCACAAGGCAAATTATGTTAGTAGGGATTTGATGATGTTTCTCTAAGTAGTGGATAATCTGCCCTTCTGTCTGTCGTTCCCCGGAGATGCTGCTGTGGTGTCTGTTGGATTTTTTTTTTTTTTTTTATTGAAGGAATTCTTGGTGTTTCAAAACTGGTGAATGAGCTCCAGCTGAGCCTGTCCTCTTCCTGCAGTAGTGATTGTAACTTTACTTTTACCCTTTCCAGAGAAATGTAACTTTTCTTCCTGTTGGTTTTTGTTTTGTTTTGTTTTGTTTTTCCATTGGCTCCATCAGCATCCTTTGAGGTGACATTTGTGCTGACTTAAGTTCCATAAAAAGAGATGACAGCCACCACTCAGATCTTTTTTGGAGGAGGGCAAAAAAGAACAAAATCCCCATTTGGCAAATTCAGAACAAAAGAAGCATTTTAAATGTCACAAAACCATCAGATCCTATGTGTAAATGAGGCACTGTTTTTTAAGAGTACCTATGTTGTCATATATATTTTGGTTTATTTCTCAAATCTTTATGTCCCGGGTAATTTGAGTCAGTTTCTATACAGTAATTAAGACATCATAGTGTAGCACGAGCCAAAGACTCGGTTGCAGAAGTTTATCTAGATGACCTTATTTTCATCAAAGTTTTTAGATTGGAAAATGGCTAATTTTGCATTCTACCCAATGCCATTTATTGTTAACTTATTCCTAAGAAATTAGAAAAGTCTCGTTTTGGTGCGTTGTTCTAACTGGTGTTAACCGCACGAGTTAAGCGGAGCGAAGTATCACACCAGAGTAATTCTCAACAAACAATTGGTTCGGAACAAACCCATCCTTAATGGTAAGTGTTGTTTGAAGATGACCTGTGATTACAAGCCACAGTTTTACTGTCATTTAAGCTAGAGGGGACATGTGTCACTGCCTTGCTCAATTGATGAGATTGGATGGATGATTGAATGATGAGACTGCAAAGCCAGGTCTTTAGCTTGTCAGCTCATGCCTAATTCACAGTGACAGTGTGCACGCAAGGCAAGTGTCTGTCTTCTGTCATATGTAGACTTCTCCTTACAGCCTCGTCCCCATGTCAGTGCTGTAGATGCTCCCGAAACAGACTGGAGAAGAAAAAAATGTCCCTGGACAGAAAGGAGTGGGCAGTTTTTCTATACGTCACTTGCTGTTTTTTTCCCCGTTTCCTCCTTTTACTGTCTCCACATAGAGATGATAAATTAAGGAAGTGTTCTCGGTTCACAGCTGTCTGGGAAAACAATCTGTGTTTGTATAAACTACCTTTTCACTGCCTGCCTTTGCAATTTCCAGAGCTTCTTAAACTGTTCTCTTCCCTTTTCCTTGGCATTTCCATGTATTTCTTCTGTTCCTGTCCCTTCTCCCTCACTTGGCTCTCCATTGCACAGATGTTTTCATCGCTGGGAGTTGTGTTGGTACCAGTAGAAGTAACACAATCAGTCCTAACTACTCCGTGGAACTGACTAAACTACAGGTAGTTCCATATACTATAGCTGCTGAAATCTTCATAGTAATTAACGTTTTAAAATGTTTCCCTATGTCATTGTGATGATTTTATCCCTGCTGCTTAGGAGCCTAAGGATGGGTAAAGGGAAAGCAGTTGTCTGGACCCGTTCATTAAATGAACATCAAAAAAATGCAAGTTGTTACCTGAACATCAGAAGAGGCAACCATGAAAGTGCTGTGACAAGAGGAAATAGTTTGATGGTGCTACTAATAGGTTAAAACAATTTACACGGAACTGCGATCTTCTGGAAGTATCATTTTAAGATCAATGGTCTAGATTTTTTTAAGGTGCTGAAAAAATTCAGTTACCAGTGACTCACTTTTTCCTTCTGTGTTAAGGTGGCTTCACAAGTGAAGCTCTAAATGATGCAGCACGCTTTAACGTGAAGCTACTTAAGAGAAGATACTCAATACACATAAAACTACTTCTTTTCCACCCTTGCGATTTGCTTCACTGGATTCCTAGTTATTGTCACAGCCTCATTGTCCCAGGTGACCCTGTTGGTTCACCTGCTGTCCCTCAGCCAAATGGTGTTACCATTCTCCGGGTAGTCAGTGGCAACAGGTGGTAGGTTTTTTCCTGTGATAGGGTCTGCTGTGGGCGTCTTTTAATGCCATCAGACAAGTCAGAAATGAACACTTGAAAACAGTGTCCATCGTGTGACATGAGCTGGTTTTGAGTCCTGGCAAGTTGAACGTGCTTCTGCAGGTGCTGTGTCGTTGTCTGAGAGGAGCGATCCGTGCGATGAAGTGCCCTGCTCAGCCAGCTGAGGACTCGCACCCTAAAACAGTTTTGGTTTTAGTTCATCAGGCTGGTTCCACAGTCTTATTTTGCAAAATATGTTAGGCAAATCCAGTCTATTATTGATTCTTTAGATTACTTAGGTTTTTCTCTAGCTGGGTGAGTACGCAGAGGATTTGGGAGGTCAGGTAAGCTGCAGAATTTACAAATACGGTGAACTATTGTGACATAGTTGACTAAGCTGTTACAGCGTGTGGTAGTCTGTGCATGTGAAGCTGCCTTGATGCAGGTACAAATGAGAGGATTAAGCATACAATTGATAAATTTCTTCTGTTTTACTTTTTTAGTAGACTCTCTATTTTTTTTCTTCTCTGTCTCAAAGAAGGCTCTAGCTCTGGACTCAAGTTGAAAGATGTATTCCTTTTTTTCCTTGAAGGCTGGAAGTAACAACGTGTGACACATCACTCACTCTCCACTGTCATAGGTTACATTTTATAGACACTTCTGGCCTAGAGAATCTATTATGCCAGAGGCACTACCACCATCACTGATGGGCTTGGCCTCAGCCAGCGGTGGGTCAGTCTTGGAACTGGCTGCATTGGCTCCATCAGATGCGGGGGAAGCTTCTGCCAGCTTCTTACAGAAGCCACCTCAGTAGACCCCCTGCTACCGAGACCTTGCCACACAAACCCAGTATAGACTTTTTTAAAAATTCAGGCTCTGTTGTTGTCAAGTAACTTAAAACCAAAACTGGGAACAGGATCCTGAACAGGATGGAGAAGAGATTCGGTATATATCTGAGTCAGGATATCTTAAATTACATTCTTTGTGCTTACTTTAACAGGGATTAAATAATTGGCTGCTTGAAAATAAGTGGTGCGTTGATGCCTTTGTTTTCTGTGCCTGTGTCAGTCGTATGACAGCAGTGGAGTTACTTGTGTTATCACTATTCTAAGTGAGCATAATATGGACAGTGTACTTGAGAGATTTAGGAGGTTGATAATTTTATGTAATCCATCTAGTTTTTTGGTGTATTTGCGAGGCAGGAGTATTTTCCACAATCTGCCTTTCCACCAGTGTGCATTCTGCACCAAAGAAAGGAATCTCAAAAACTCAGGATCTTTAACATACATACCATCCAGGAGTGGCCTTTAATTTCCATGAGATTCAGGTTTATAAACCACACTGCACTTCTGAAGGCATTTATTAGCAGTTCAGAAACAATTGGCTACAGAAATTTCCATTATTTTAGTAAACCCCATGCTTCCTACCTAGCATAGCAACAGTTATCACTTAAAAAAACCCAACGTGTTTCTTCCTCTGAGCTTCTCTACCTCATTTGATTCCTAGAAATTAATATCCAGTGCCTTGGTACCTTGTTAGAAATAACAGGCAGGGCTTCATGATCATAGGCAATTACAGTAAAAATTTGACAGACAAATACATTTTTTCCCCTGCTCTGCTCACTGGAGATTTCTTTTGCCCATTGGGTTCAGATGGAGAGCTGCAGCTGTGGTCAGGTGGGGCCGGGAGAGGACAGTACAAGGATTTGCTCCCCGTTTTAGGGCATTGACAAGACTTGTCAGAAATGGTTCAGTCAGCACAAATTACTTGTATCCTGCAGGTCTCTAGTGCAGCCTGCTCTTGTCCATCTGTCTGTCCCACCCTTATTCCATCCTACTTCCTTGTAGGTTTCATTTTCTAGATTAAGGAACAAGTGCTGTGTCCTTTAATCACTTAAGTCCCTTTTCTGTTTTTGTTTCATGGGTGGGATTAGCACTTTTTTCTGCAGATGCAGTGAAACATCCTGTTGCAACCTTCCCCTGTCAGTCACTTGACAGCTCACTTTTTCCTTTCAAAACTGTGACTCTTGATCTTCCTTTTCAGAAACCTTCCCTGGTTGCTGTAATCACAGGCTCTCCGTGTTCTTGTTAGCTCAAGTGTATCACGATTCTCAACTCTGTCTACATATTTGATCTACAGAAATTTTTTTCTGCAGCTCAAGGGGCTCCAAAGACTTGTGAAGCAGCTTTCCAAACAAAGTCAGCAACAAATGCTGACTGGCCAGTCCTAGCAGATAAGTTGGTTGGTCCATTTGCAGTTTGAGGTCCCACGCAAGCTCTTAACCAACAAGCCCTGACTCCAGATATTGGAAGTAGCAGGTATTTCCTGCTTGGTCTCAAAGCTGAACCTGCTGAGGAACGCAAGCTCTGGTAGCAAGGTTGTGTGCTGGGAGGTCTGCTTGTGGTGCAGATTTGCCAAGATACACAACTTTTTATAACATTTATATGAAGATTTTAATTAGTAAATGACTTCAGTTGAAAACATTTTTAACTTGTATGGATGTGTTGCAGGTGAAAGCTCTGGTGACTGAAATGTGCTGCCAGTTTGCTCTGCAAATCTATCACTCGAATTCCAGATTCTAAAATGTGTCTCAGTGGTGAGCCAAGAAGGAATGTTCTTTTTGGTTGCCTAGAACACCCTCTCCTGTTCTTCTGCACCTGGACTCTTCTCAGCATCTGCTTCCTCGTTGCTGTTTGCATTTTAGCCTTATTGTTTGCAGAGGGTTACTTTTTTCTCAGGTCACACTCAAAAGCTCTGTGGCATGCCCTCTTCTGCTTCTCCATAGCTTCCTACATGCTCTCCAGACACTTCTCATTCCTCTGCTAGGGTATTCTGGTAGCAGGTCCCACTTGTCACAGCCGCTGCCATTTTCCCTATATACTGCAGGAAAAAGCTGGAAAATAACCATTTTCAGGACTACCCGTGGAGCTTGTATTTTAGTTTCTTACATACGATGAAGTTTCAATTTGGGGTCAGAGGTGGCGGCCTCTTCTGCTTGAGGTGAAAGAGAAGAATTGTCACAAGCAGAATAGTCTGTCCTGTGTGGGCTGGCCCCTGGGAGCAGCTGTAATGCCCAGCTGACTGCCCCTGCATCTGTGGTGGAGTTGTGGATCTGGGTGTCATTGTATTCTGCTTCAGGTAATGGACCTGGTCACCGGTGATGGTGATGTACTGGCCAGTCATGCAAACACATCTGGCACTTGTGTTCTGGAAGAGCCGTTGTGGGTGTGTGGATGAGGGCTTGCCTTCATCATACTGCATCTGCATTGTGCTCTGGTATGTGGAATGATCCAATGCAGCTGCTGTTGTGGCACGTGTGAAGCGCAGGGCAGACAGTTCTGCTGCCCAGGGAGGCAGATGTGCAAGTTCTGGGTTATGTGGAAGTGTCCAACTCTGGATTCCTCAGCACAAGACGGAGGTGAACCTGTTGGAGTGGGTTCAGAGGAGGACATAAAAATGATCTGAGGTCTGGAACCCCTCTGCTGAGAGGCCAGGCTGAAAGAGTTGGGGTTGTGCAGTCTGGAGAAAAGAAGGCTCTGGGGAGACCTTACTGTGGCCCTTCGGTACTTAAAGGGGTCCTACAGGAAAGATGGGTACAGATTTTTTATCAGGGCCTGTTGCAATAGGAGAAGGGTTGATGGTTTTAAACTAAAAGAGGGGAGATTTAGGCTGGAGAGAAGGATGACGTTTTTTACACTGAAGGTGGCAAGACCTTGACCCAGGTTGCCCAGAGAGGTGGTAAGAGCCTCATCCCTGGAAGCATTCACAGTGAGGTTGGCCGGGGCTCTGAGCAACCTGCTGTAGTTGCAGATGTCCCTGCTCAGTGAAGGGAGTTTGGACTAGATGACCTTCAAAGATCTCTTCCAACCCAAACCACTCCATGATTTTATGATCAGTCCTAGCGATGAGAGCGCAGAGCTCTTGGAGCCCTGGGTGTAACTCACAGTTCATCTGAACAAGAAATTTACTTTGTGGAGGAAGGTTTCTCTTCCACAGTTTGAGCTTTTCCGTAGCATATGGGTAGGTAGGAAGAGTTTGCCAAATGTGTGATAGTTACATAAAACATGCAACATCTGACAGATACGAAAAGCGTTATGATAAACCATTTCTTTGCCCTCCCTCTCCAAAAAAGCTAAACAAAATGATAATACAAAGTCCATCAGATTTACTTTCCTCTTTACGAGATCCTCTGTGTTAGTGTGGGAACTCCAACCATGAGTGTGGGCCAACAGTGGCTGGATCTACTGGAGAGCTCTCTGCTAGGCAAGTACTGTGCTATTTGGAATTACAGGGGCTCTTTTTGTTTTGCCATTTATACTTGTGTATATGTGGAAGATTATTTCCCAGATCTGAGCTCCATCTTCAGTTCTGCATCTGCCATAACCCCCAGATACTAGTGACTGCTTGAAGTTCTTAGTTTTGGGGGTTTTGGGGGTCTTTTTTTTTTTTGGGTCTTCTTTCTCCCTTTTCTGTCTTTCCCATTTTTAAAGCTGTACTAGTTTTCCAAAGAATGAAGTGAAGTTAAAAAAAGAAGTAAGAGTTGTATTTAGGAGCTGGGGATTATTTTGCTTTGTGGGAAATACTTAGCCAAGTTGTTGGTTTGGAAATATTTTCATGAGAACTGCTTGAGCTAATAGTTGCTGGGACAAAATTCCATAAAAATAACTGTGAACTCCAGTTTATAACAAAGTCTTTGTTGGCAGCCTTCGGTTTAAAAACTTTCCGTAGCTGCAAGAAAGGAGGAATGGATCAAAGTGTTCTGGACTTATTTATTTATTTTTATTGCAATTAAAAAAAAAAAAGAGAAGAAAAAAAAAAGTTAACATTTGGATTTGAGCCCCATCATGACTAGTTCATTTCCATTCAATTTTTACTCTGTATCCTTACTAAGGAACAGAGAGGATGGGAAGAGACACTTTTTTTCTGTTTAAAATTGGTTCCGCAGGATGGAAATTTGGCAACAGATGTGGAAACTAAGCAAATGTGTTTACAGAGCTCCTGCCTCTCGATAGAATGAAACCAAACAAAAAAGCTCGAATAAAGAGAGATTTTAATGATGAAGCCACACTTTGTTGAAATTTTTCTTTGTGCTACTTTCTTGGTCTTTTTAGCTTGTTGATGAAGTAGTTATTGGGTGTGAGATGTAATGTAAATGGAGGGTGCCAGCACTTGTCTTGTGTCCTGTGCTCTTTACAGCTTCTGGCCACTGTTCACAGGAACGAGCTAGATACAAAGAGTCTGGAAGTGGGGAAACCAAAGAAGCTGAGGGTATTAGAGGCATTGCTCTAGGATAAATGTTGGGACAGAGCTTTTAGGAGAGGTGTCATTGCAGGTTTCAGACATAAATGTAAGGATTGGGCTGTGCCTATTGTTAATGCAGGATCGCAGGGGAGTAAGTGCAACCAGTTTCCCATCTCCAACTCCTACAAATCATTGTGTTCCCTGCTCCATTAACTTAATGGTCAGCAAAAATGAGCCTGTAGAGGGATGGAAATGAGTCTATTAATTTGGTAAAGAACAGTTGAAATTTGCCCAAGATCAAGGAGAAAAGCTGGGAGAAGCTGAACTAAGAATCTTCTGGTGCTGTGCAGTTGCTGGCAGTCCCACACATCTGGCAAACAGCAGGAAAATATTCTGAATTTTTAAAATATTTGCGTACATTTTGTCGCTCAGATTAAAAAATGTTAGAAAAATTAGTAAAGTCTTGTCTTCCCTGAAAAGTTACTAGAGGAGAAATTGTTGTTCTTGTGCCTGTGCCACTTATTAGTCAAATATGAAGCCATATATGGAACCTTAAATTCCCTCTTTGGCTTGAAAATAAACAAATACAAATAAACAAAAAATATAAACAAACAAACACACACACACACACACACACACACACACACACACACACCCCATTATGTAGTTCTCTAACATCTTGTCTGCAAAGATGCAGAATTAATCTATTTCAAGGATAAACTTTACTTCATAACAAGGTTATTTACATATGTGTTACCTGAATGGATATAAGCTCTGCAGGAAGAGTCAACTTTTCTTTATTGAAGGGAAATGACACTTTTCAAAGTTAGTGAAGCCCTCTGAGGTGGTGAACATGGAAGTGAGTAACTAAGATCTGGATGGCATTCAGAGGTCACTGACCATGTTCTTTACTAGAAGGAAGCCAAGCAACTGTGCGTGAAGGAGGGTTATGTCATGGACTAGTATGCGAGTCAGAGAGGAAGAATGAGGTAGGAATGTCAAGAGTTAGGGCTGGGCCAGCCACTAGACCAATGACAGCTGCTCCCTATTAACCCCTCTTCCTTCTCAAAGGGGAAGAGAAAGGGAATAAGGGAGAGAGACTTATTGATTGTTTCATTAAAGCTGGTTTAGTTTTCCAGTAACAGTAAAATGGAATGTGTACAAATATATACAAACCCAGTATTGAACCCAATCCTCCAATAACAGTTGTGTCACTGGTACTAATGCTTCAGAGTAAACACTGGGGAAGTCCCAGACTGGATTCACTGGGAGGCAGGAACTGGATTCTGGAACTGGATTCAGGAACACATGGATGGGGATCAAAGGCAGAATGGATGGAATCCTCCTTGGACACTGGCCATTGGCAGGGGGGTTGGACTTGATGATCTTTGTAGGTCCATTTCAACCCTTAACATTCCGTGATTTCTGTGAAGAAGAGGCTTGAGCCTCATGTTCCCTCAGATTCATGCTGAAAATAATGTATATGAGATGGAATCCTTCGTTGGTCAGTTCAAGGTCACCTGTCCTGGCCGCTCCTCCTCCCAGGAGCCACCTCTTACTGCACCCCAACGTGGGGCACAAGTTGCACAAGGTTGAGCAGCGACCTTGGTCTGCAGAGGAGCAAGTCTAAGCAAGAGCCTTTCTGCCCAGCCCAGCCCTTGGCAGTGACTCTGACCAG